>VZTA01028118.1:0-21841 GCA_013398855.1 Mohoua ochrocephala | reverse complement strand
CCAAAAAACCCAGAAAAAAATCACAAAAGACGACAAAATCAGAAAAAAAAAGACAAAATCACACACACACACACAAAAAAAAACCTCAAAAAAAAAATCAGAAAAATCATGGAATGTTAAGGGGTTGGAATGGACCTTAAAGCCCATCCAGCCCCCACCCCCTGCCATGGGCAGGGACACCTTCCACTGTCCCAGGTTGCTCCAAGCCCCGTCCAACCCGGCCTCGGACACTTCCAGGGGTGGGGCAGCCACAGCTTCTCTGGGCAGCCTGTACCAGGGTTTCACACCCTTACAGGGAAGAATCTCTTATCATCTAACCTAAATTTCCCCTCTTTCAATTTGTATCCATTGCTCCTCGGCCCATCACTACAGTTCCTGACAATATAGATATAATATTAATACAGTTATAGTTAATATCAATACAGTTATACAGTTACTTATTAATATAGTCCCTGTATTAAAAATTAATACAGAGTTGTTGTTATTATTATTATTTTTGGCATGACCCTTCCAGCTGTAATGTCCCAAATTGTGGTTTGCCTGAAAGAGTGACACTGATTTAAATCCCAGTGCTCACTTCCATGGATATTCACAGTTAGTTCTTTTTAGAGAGCAGTCAGGTTGGAACAAACATACTTACCTTCTATAAAGCATTAAATAACATTAACTAATTATAATATAATAATAAGTAACTGCTCAGGCAACCACTACAGCAGGGACCTGGAACAAAATCCAAAGATCCAGGAAAAGATTGTCACGGTGCGTTAACGGGAATACAGATAATTACAACATGTTCAACAAACCCACTTGATCACAAAAATCAAAGGTTTGCTTGCCATTCCAAATTGATCATTTCTATTCTTTTTAATCAAATTAAGAAAAACAAAAACCCACAGATTAAATTAGTCAAATCACTGCAAATGCTACTCATATTCCCAGCACTGGCAATAAAAGAAACTCTATCGATCACTTCATTTCACATGCTCCTTAAAATACCATCAGACTCAAACTAGTAAGTCCCCAAGTTGGCAGACTAAGGATGTATTTTTACTTACTTTTTAATTCTTCCTCATTGTTTCTCCATTTCCTGAAGCATTTTATTCAAAACCAAGAAAAATTTAAATGCCTTAACTACAATCCTCCTCTTTCAGGGCTTAATGAACATGGGGCTGGTGGAGACCAGATCCTATTTTTAGTCATTACATCAGAGCAAAGGGTGTCCTCAGACTATTATCTCCAGTCTGAAGCCAAAGCGGAATTTTGTATCAAGAACAAAAGTAGGATTTCTTTCTTCTACAGCCCATTCTTCAGTAGGTCTCACAGCACATGATAAAGGTGATAATTATCACCATACCCCCAGACACTGGAACAACAAGAGGTACAAGATCCCAACAACTACGGGAAGAGTTTGAGTTATAAGCAAAGCCTATGGTTTGGCTTCCTTGAGTTCCAGAGGCCTGATAGGATAAATAGCGGCAAAGTTATTTGCATGGCCTTGTAGCTAGTGAGCAGCAAGGAATGCAGCAGAGTTGTATGATGCAAAAAAAACCCCTTATCATCTAAAAAAATATACAAAGCCAGAGCAAAGATCCGGCTGAGGTTTCAGGCAATGCAAACACAGGGCGGTAACAAGCACGTAATTTGTTGGTTGCATGGCTGGAGCTAACGTTCAACTTGATGAATTCAGTTTTATTGTGACTGCTCTAGAATCTAAATTAGGCCCTCTAACCTTGTACTTCTAAAATGAGATGCTGCAGCAGCTTCAAAATCAGACAATTAAAGCTGCTCCCTCAGTAGCAATATGAGAGGACTACACTGAGCAAGTGCCACTTGTACCACCACTCTTCCTCGTGACACCCTCTAGTAACAACTCCAAAACCCAGCCTCCTCCAAACTATTCCCTACAGATTCCCGGTGTAGCAGCGTCAGGCTGGAACAGCCTGCCTAAAAAAGGTATGAATTTTGGGAAGGCTCATTAGGTTAATAATTCCCATGCACTTTTTTGTGCTTTTTGTTTTAATTGCAACATTTAACAGTCCTTAATCGGAGTATTTTCTGTTCAAAAGGCCTACAGTAAGTTAAAAATTTGTTATTTTCAAGAGTAATATCCTAACAAGTTATTAACCTAACCTAAGTAGCCTAAGAGGTCTAGCACAGATTAACTAAAACTCAATTAATTGTGCACGTTCAAGCACAGCAATGTGTCTTGTACACACTGAGATGGACATTCACCTGCCTGACCTTACCAGAGTACCTATTTTTCACCACAGACACTGCATTTTACTGTGATATTGTGCTTCTGCACCTGGGTGTGGCCTCATGTCACCAAACATAAGCAAACTGAACAGTCTGACATTTACTTGTGCGAATCTTTCACACTCTGTAACCCAACGTTTTGTTGCTCTCTCCTATGTAACAGGGAGGATCCCGAGTTATTATAAACCTGTTTGGCAAAACAGCGTTCCACAAGCAAATTAATTTCATTTTAATCAGGGACAGTTTCATAGCCAAGCTTCTTCAGAAGACTTTTTGAAACTGAGTTTTCACTGTATTTTACTTTTTCTAGAATTCAAGTTCTGTCCCGTGTGCAGAACAACTCTACAGAGCAAGCTCCTGCCATGAGCAGGGGCAGGAAGAGCTGAAACTGCATCATGAGTTTAAGCTGTTCCCCTGCAATACCACAGCTCTCACACAGGCATCCTGGGGAAAGCAGATGCAAAGCAGCTTACAAATACCCTCAGCCCTTCAGCAAAGATGAAGAGAAGATGGAAGAGAAAAGTATTTGCTCGTGCTCACTCACAAGTTCTGTTCCATAACTACTCATTGAGAGCAGGGAACAGGGAAGTTAAAGCTCTACAGCTCTGAGGTGGTTCTACGCCAAGCAAATTTGGACTTTGTTATCTTAGCAATGAGGCTTGGAAATCAGCCTGTTTAATTTACAAATTAAAAACCTACAAAAAGCTGAAGGAAACCTTGGGAAAAATAAGACCCCATGACTACACTTTCAATGCTTCAAGGTAAAGCAGAAGAAAAGCACACACAAGCCACTTGAATTCACCTTTGGGGGTAAATAAAATCTGTGCTGTTTATTTGTCAGCAAGTGGAATTCCCCTAAATTTATGAATTATGATAAAGATCAGGAAAGAACCATGTGTTCATACCTGGGCTGGTAAATTTAAAGCAGGTTTGCAATGGCAGTGTAGAGATCCTAACACTATATGCAAAAGATAAGGACATTTAAGATGTTCTTTATTACATGCCTTCTTTTGTCTCAGTTAGCAGTAAGGTGTGACTGGGATGAAATTCATCAAGTTGCAAGAGACAACAGCCAAAGGAACAAAAGGATATTCCAGTGCTGAGACAAGGTATTTGTTATTCTGTCAGCAGTGCTCAGCCTCTTTTAGCAGTAATTTTCCAAAGTGCAATATCATCCATCAAATAAACAAATTTTAAATACATGAATGCTTGTCTTTGTCAGGACTAAAACTTTTGCAGAAAAGATTCAATGAGAAATTTAAATGTCAAAATGACTCCAAAAGCACACTCATATTAATGAGCTCGTGAGACTGTGGGCAAAGGCAGAGGAAATCCAAAATAAAGTGTCTAGAGAAATCAAGTCTGGCTACAGAGTCATATTGGGAGCCTGCCCTCTGGGAATAAACACCGCAGAGAAGTCAGTAGTCTGGCTGGCAATAGTGAGCCTCTACTCGAATGCCATTAGAAAGTTCAGAAAACGTTTAGAAGGTTTTTTCAATCTAGCTTGAGTGACCTAAAATACAACATTTACCTACTGCTGTACTGCCCCTTAAACTTCAAAACTGCATGGGATCAGCTCACTCTTTTCTTAAGCAAATACCAGTTACTTACAGATGTTGTTGGCCTCACAAGGAAATGGAAGGAACAGCAATAGTGCAAAAACAAGGCTGCATGTAACCAAAACCCGCCAAAGTATTTTAAATGAAAACAAAGCTACACACACTCACTGCTAGGAGGTCTTGATCAGGGATTCAAGAAATACTTTAGAGCCACAATATTCTTAACCTAACATGCTCCACCGCTATATAGTTAAACCATTTTTTTCTTGTTTTGGGAGATAAAATGCTCCAGGAACTACATCCTTTTCCCTGTCTCCCCCTCACTCCCTGAACAAAACTGAAATGGTATAAAACCATGAGAAATAGTTTCATGGAGCTACCCATAAAAGTGTCTTGACAGCCAAACTTTGTCACACGATGTACAGACCATAAAAATAACTGATTACTGCAAAAACATCCTCAGCAGAAAGAGTCTTGGTATCTACAAAAATAGAAAAAACATTTATTTCATACACTCTGTAGTTTTTCATTCTAGTTTGTATCAAATTTGGTGCTACAACAAATCATTACCCAGTAAGACAGACTTACTGTTGAAACATCCCGTAGTTTAACAGTAAATCTTAATGTCAACTGTATTGGCAGATAAGAATTTATACCAACGATGTGTAGCATTTGCAGTGTTTTAAGTGTATTTCATAAAATGTTTCAAACGCTGTTTAATATAAGCAGGAAGAAAAAAGTTTTTTAATAAAGCAGAATAAAGAGTGTTAATAAAAGATAACAAAGTAGCAGCTGTTCAGACAGTGATACCTTTAAACTTTTGTAGTATATGGTCCTGTTGATCTCCAGAGGAAAGAGATTCTGCTCCTTCCCTGAGCGGGCCCAGTTTATGTAGCGGAGCCAGTTGCCCTTCTCTGGGTCGGTGGCATCCACACACATCCAGCCCAGGTTTGGGTAATACACCTGTGAGAGAGACAGCAGACAAAGGGACATCTGCTCACACCACCGCACTAAAACACCACATTTCACAGCTACACAAAGCACTCGGTATCACCCAAGGCCAGAGACAACACAAAGGGCACAACAGAGCCAGGGCTGGAATGGGCCAAGTGTTGCTACTCTTCTGCAATCTTTTAGAGAAACTGCTACAATTGGGAAAAAACCCACTCGTGGCCTGCAATCTCATCTCTGAAGGCTCCAGGCTCAAAAGTCAAAATCCTCAAAACATTTTACACTTTCTTTTCAGTTTGACAAGCCTAAAATGGCACTCTACATTTTGCATTTAGTAAAATGACTGATTTTAAGATATGAAGGCCACAGAGCTTTATTTTTACCGTCTGATGAATTGGGAAAAGTAACTGTATAGAAGCGAGAAGCATTTGCTTTATTTGGAAAGATATGGGGAAGCAGCCTTTATATTTAATCTTTTTTTAGGATATAAAAGAATATTTTAACCTTTCAGAAATCCTGTGATAACCTTCTGACCATGTCAATAAAATTCTGCATGTTCCAAGATGCTGTGTAGATTCTTTGGTTTCTGTTCTTGGGGAAAAGGCTGACACCTACTCCTGGTTTACATTTCCAGACAACTTGCAATAAAGCAAGAAGGGGACTGACATCGTCACTATTTTCTGATGACAGGCAACTCTGCTTCTCTTTCAAGATGTTATGCCTCTCCCACTCTTCTTATCATCCAAGTTAGATGCCTATAAGAAGAGCTATCGGCGGGTATTTTTCCTTTTCTGTTTTTCTAAAAGTCCAAAAATCTGCAGTGATGTAGCTTTTTATTTTCTGATACTTTACAAGTAATTCCAAGGCGTTTCTAACTGTTCTCCAATTTCAATCTTACGTACACTTCTGCAACAGCTTAGAAAAACCCCTATTTAATAAATTCAATTTTTTTTTGTGCTGATAATACTGTTGATTTAATGAAATAGAATTTTATCAATAAAAGTGAAGTTTTAATAAATATGCCACAACCATCTTAGTTTCTTTCCAAGTAAACAGAAAATATCTCCCTCACTTAAACTATTCAAGCATCAATATGGAATATCAGCTGACTTTTGAAAGAATGTTCACCAGCACACCCAGCCCCTGCAATATGAAAGCATAAAGCGCATCCCAGATGAGACTGCAAAAACAATTCTTTTGGTTAAAACGGAAGAGAAGAGCCAAAGAATGCTGTGGGAGAGCTAAACAGATATTGAATATCTGTCTAAATTACTGATTACTTTTATATACATATATAACCTTACTATGTTTTTATGTTACTTTATTATGGGTTTTCCACAAACCAAAATACTTTATTGCTTTTCCAACTCACAGAACATTACAGTCCAATTTACAGAATTTTGTTTAAAGGCCTTGTGCACTGTGAGAAAGAAAACAGCTCCAAGTCCTCTCTATAACATTGTGACTTTTAAGTGATTCCTGTACTCACAATAAAACCCACTCAGCACAGCTGTGCCAGTCATTCTGAACCAGCATTTCCCTCCCTTTTCAGACACTTGTTCTCATTTTCCCAACTGTGCCTTTTCTCCAGTAGAAAAGGAAAATATGTTCTCTCCTCAGACACCACAGGCATACATTGACACACACAACTCATCTTTTTTACAATGAGCCTCTGGTATGACAGTTCAAAATCATTAAAATTGACTGGAGATGCCAGTTTTAGAAGCCTTACATTTTATTCAGATTAATTTGACTAAAGAAGCAAATGGAATGCCTGTGGAAAAGGTTGTGCCCCAAGTTGAGTGTCCATATACCGAACTGCTCTTAGACACCACCATCCTCCTACAAACCATATTTTCCAACAGTTGAGATTCTGGACTGGTTTCAGGTATCAAGCATATGGGACCAACTGTTGCAGTCTCATTTTAGCTGCTTTTTTTTCTAACTCTAAAATCACTATTAAAGCAACACACAATTACTGTGGAATCTAACAAGGGTTCCCATTATCACCTGCATTGCGAACTAGGAAACTCTGAAACAGCTGGCTTGAAACTATCGTTTCTCAACACAAACTGAAAAAATATCCACCGTGAACATTCAGCATCCAGCACTGAGAAACACAATTGTAAGGTCAATAATTTACTCGACTGATTCAATCTTACCAAATGTTCCAGTACCAGATCAAAACTGGAGATACCTTATGCAGTGGAGTTTGTGATAGCATGAGCTCAGTGTAACAAACATTACACTTGAAAACTTTATTGCTTTTCTAAATGGGAATTTGCATTTATAGGAATGTCCTAGATCAATTCCTCTGATAGAGGCTAACCCTAAGCTCTGTGCATGTTTTCAGTGGTTTAGGGAGTTTCATTTTTGCAGGCAAGGGGAGAGAAGGATGGATGACCATTATCAGTATCTTTAGCCTAAAAATCCATGTTCCAAGACATTCTATGCCACAGTTCCTCCACCCCTCCCCTCCTTGACTATTCACTTTGCTAAAACCATGTGCTGTGTTTGTCTTCAGAAAGAGGGAAGAAGTCTTTGGAAGTGGTGATGAACTGCCTTAAAGACACTGTAGACGGGATTCATCTCCAGATTATGACATTTACATGTTGAAATCTACATAATATCCAAGGTCTCCTGACTACCAGTGGAGCTTCCAGAGCTGTTCAGCTGCCCAGACAGCACTTGCTTCAAGGCAAGCCCAGCACAAGAAACACTGCAACACTTGAGAACTGTCACAAAACTTCCAAAAGCTGGATTTCAAAGAGCTAAATGAGGAGGAGTGATGTGGCTTCCTTAAGAGATTCCATATCCTCCTAATTTCCCTAATATCATAAGCAGCTGACAGCACTCAGTTGCACTCAGGGTTCAAGCCAACAAAGCCAAGATCAGCAAAAAACTCTTAAGGACAGGTGTGATCCACACACAGCATATAAAAAATACAGCAATTTCAAACAATGCCAACAGTTTATAAAGCTTTGAATTCAGAATGGTTGCTCTATCCAAGTGTCTATTAAGTAACCGTTAGTAATGGCAGTAATAGATGGCAATTACCTTACATCAAGTCTATTTCTAAAATATCTGGAAAAAGTAAAAGCTACATAGAAAATATTGATCTGGTGACAGGCACATTTTTCCATTTACAAGCTGTTTCTTACCTCCCACATGTACACATTGCTCTTAACTTGGGATCTTTTTTTCTTGTCACCAACAAATGGTCCAAACTTCTTGCCTTTCAAAATGGACTTTGTTGCCCAGACACCTGAGGAGACACGTATCAGGAGTTAAAACTAATCTAAGTTATTTCAGGCAAATCTTCTACTCACAATTCGTATTTCTTAAGATCGTCACATGCGTCTCTCGGACTGGGGAGCTGTCCACTCTTCCCAGGAGGAATTATTTCAGACAAATACACCAGACATCATCTCCACCCAGCACAGGAGGGCACCACGCTTTAACAGCAACTCCAATTTGTGTGAGCTACTGCAAAAATCTTCATTCTCTTTTCACAGCTGTAGCACTCACCAAGCCGAGTCTTGTCAACAGCAGATGGGAAGAGCCTCACGTCCTCAGGAAGGCCCCTAAGCACGTGCTCAGGAACATCATCCAAGGTCTCCACAGCAACAGGAGAGTCAGTTGGGTTCTACAAGTCAAAAAGCCAACCACCATTAACAGGCAAAAACAACTACACAACAGGTGATCAACCCCCACGAGCTTCAAAACCTTCTGACTTGCAATTAAAGTCAAATTTCCAAACTGAGGATAATTCCACATACATTAATTAGCAATCATTTATTTCCCTTTTTCAAAGTATGACTTCCAGGCATACTCAACCTAATCAGTCCCCCAAAAACCAAACTAAAATAGTTTCTCATCTTGCCTTATGTGACAAAGTACCCCTTGTGAGAAAGACTAAAAGGTAATTTCAGGAGAAAACCAAACTCAAAGTTCCAACAAGTGCATACAATTAAAAAACCCGAAAAGTTATTTGCTCTGCCGATTAAAGTGAGGGTGTTGCAGTAAATTAACTACTCCAATGCACTTGGGATACACCATCGACTCTGCCACAGTGTAGCAGGATGCTCTGCCTGGAATGAGGTAAGACAATACAGGATTTGCAAAGCTATCAGTGGTGAATGGAGGGGGGTGGGGTCATGCTGCTTCTGCTTTCGGCGTTGAATAATGCTAAAACCAGGCAGACTCATCAATCCCAAAGTTAAAACATCCTGAGGGTGAGGAGAAGATGTCGCAGAGCCGATAAAGTACCCGATAAAGGAACAAACAAGTGATACTACTGATAACCTGCTTAAAGCTGCTGAGCTGGCACAGCTGCCTGGGGACACCTGACTGACAGTCCAGCACTTCATCCTAAGAAAAGCCCAGGCCCACTTTTGAACAGGGTCTTCTGACACATCCCTTCTTGCAGTGTGTGTGGAGACTCCTCCCTGGAGTGGGGACGCCCCTCAAAGGCATCTTTAAAGGCCATCCAGTGCCACTCCCTGCCATGGGCAGGGACACCTTCCCCTACTCCAGGGTGCTCCAAGCCCCGTCCAACCTGGCCTTGGACATTGTCAGGGATGTGGCAGCCACAGCTGCTCTGGGCAACCTGAGCCAGGGCCTCCCCACCCTCACAGCGAAGGATTCCTTCCCGACAGCCAATCTAAACCTACTCTCTGTCAGCGTGAAGCCATTCCCCTTTGTCCTGTCACTTCAGTTCTTGGTGATTAAAGTATGTGCATGTCAAGTTTACTGCTCTGCAACAAAGAGAATAAGCTAAAAGCAGCTTTTAAAGAGAATACAAAGGTTTAAATAGTTATTATTTCAGTATCATAAATGTTACTCACATTTCCTACACCAAGCAACAGCTCAGAACTTTAGCCAGCAGTTTATAATTAATACAAGAAGTTTTAAGATATTTTAATATTAAAGTTTGATAGGCAATATAAAGCTAATAAATTATTTACTGTCCAGTAAGTGATTAGTTCCATTTTAAGGAGCCTCCAAGGTTCAATCTTATTTTTATAATATTGTTCATGCTATTACTACTCACACTTGTCATAGAACAACCTGCTCCCTATTACCTATTTATAATTAACAAACCACTATTTCTGATAGAAATTACCAGAATTTCAAAGTTACAAGAATGCAAAGTTTCCTATAAAATGTGTCCACATTCTGAAAGAACTGTGCTTGGTGAGAACTAGGCCTTTATTGAACCACATGCCCTAAAAAAACTCCCTGCCCTCTAACACGGAACTCTAATCATTCTGATCAGGAACAAACACTGATGGTAATGGCAAGAACAACTCTGATATTAAGGATGTTATAGTTGAGCTCTGAAACCATTTTCAGGAGAGGTTAAACCGAGAAATTTATCCAAATAAACTTAGACTTTTTGGAAATGATTCTGGCTTTTACCTATAAAGCAGAGATACAATAGTAGTATCCATATACTGAGTAATACTCAGAGTATTTTCCAGTGAGTACTTTTGAAATATGCTGAAAGGTTACTGGAAATGTATTTTTAAATGCATTCCAATATGCTATCAAGTTTCATGTTTTTTATCTCTAGAGCAAAAGAGATAAAGCTTCTCAGTCCTTGCTCCTCAGCACCCAGTCTTCGTCAGGGTGCTGCTATGGCAATGATTCACTACGACTGAAAACCCAATTTGCTGAGTGGAGTTACAAGAACAAAGCTGCCAGTTTTAACTGCAACAACGAGGAAAACGATAAAACTGGAGTCAGAGCAAGGTTATTCCAGTGCTGCCTTCATAAGCCTTAACAGCTGCACAGAGAGCTCCCAGAGAGCTATTTGTAGGGGAGAAAGACCCCCAAATTGGAAACCATGGAAGGGAGAGAATGCCAGAAATCCCTTCCCATCCAAGAGTGAAGATACCACAGAGAAATACTCATTCATTAGTTAGAATAGCTGAAGTCTATTCAAAGCAGAGCAAAGCTTTATTTTGCTCTTCCAACAACCCAAAAGGAAAAATACTGATGAAAGCAGCCTGCTTTTCAGACATCTGTTTGCCTTGAACTGATATGCAAGAAGCCATGTCTCAGCTGGAAAAGAAATATGCTCTTCTCAGCATATCAAAGAAACCCAAACATCTTTCCAGTACGTTATCCTAGGATTTCATCAGGGGAGAATCGAGCCTGTTTTTCCCAGAGGTTTGTAACGAGTTATATACAGACATAGAAGAGGGTGGCTAACAGCTCTCAGAAACTTCCAGTTTCAAGCTAAAAGCGGGATGGGTTTTTGGCTGGGTTTCATTTGGGGGTTTAGTTTCCTTGGAGAGTGTTGATTTTGGTTTGGGGTTTTGACGAGCAGTTAAAAATCTCAACTGCTGATGAATATTAAAAATCTCAAGCCTGCAAATAAACTTTAACCTACGAAAGCTGAAAAATGAGACTCAACTGATTCAGACACAAGTGTACAGCACTGTGATACATCTTCGATTTTCCTGGTATATTCCTTAATAGTCACACCTCCTTTTAACTGTAAATATCCCCAAACTGTTCTACCATTTAAAAAGTGTATTTGTACGGAGTAGTATGCAATCAGAACTTTATTGTGCATCTACCTACATACATCAGAGATTAGCAGGACATTCAGAGAGCACTCAGACTCATCCAACACTTGTCATATTAATGGATTTCATAAGTACTAGAAAACTGGATATAGCCTTTACACAACGATACATTTCACACCTCAAATGAATGGTAATAAGTAATCAAATTCAAAACAGTAAAATAAACAATTTCGTTCAGTCAAATCAGTGCAATCTCTTTTTATTTGCAATTTAGATGTAGCTACTTGAAATTTTTTCCAGATCACAACTTGTCCCCAAGCAATGTCTGTCTACCAAAAAGAGATACTGTATTTCAATCACTTTTCTACCAAGACTTAACAATCACATTTAAATTTATTTTCCTGCTTACAAAATTCACCTCTTGATAAGGGCAGTGCACTTGTGCATGTCCTACAGCCAACTTTTGCATTTATCTGAAGCCTTAACACAGTATTTTTCGCTCCTTCCAAGGCTGCAATTTTGAATACAAGAACACCCGAAGCTTACTTCACTTTCAAGCTTCTTACTCTGAAGTTAATCAGAAAATTACATTCTAGCATTTAAATCAGCCAGTATGAAGTGTCTTTAGAACAATGCCACAGGATCATTTGAGGGCTGAAGTGGTGCCTTAACTGAAACTGTCTTTTCCTGTTTGCATCAAATCCAGAGTCCAGACACTCTGACGGTACCTTTTAACACATTAAGCAACTTTTTACACCACTTTCAATATAACTGCACTTATGAACCAACCACAGATCAGTCTATAATGTTCCAAACAAGCGGAATAGAAAAGGCACCTGCAACAAGATATTTACAGGTGATCAGAGACCAGAGCAAAAAAGAAAGAAACCATCCTGAACAGGGCAATGAATGACAGATAGCCAGCTAGTGTCATGTCATGTCAGGGTGGAAACAGGATTAGGATAAATGAGAAGATAAAGGAAAGGATGCCACTGAAGAGGGAGGGAGGAGATGCCACTGAAGGGAAGAGAAGTTAAAAGAGGTAGCTGAGGAAGGGTAGTTGTGCCAGCTAGCACAGGAAAGCAGAAAGGTCTCTCCTTGTCCAGGCACCTTACCTGGCTACCCCTTTTTGCCACAATTTCACACCATTTGTGTGCTTGAAAATTAAAGATGTATTGGAAAAATCTGAAATAATCATTGAAAAATTCAGAAGGAATGGGGGGAGGAAGTTTCAGGGCAAGTGCGGGTGTTGTTTTTTCCTGTATTCCTCAGCACTTTTTAAGTAACTGCCCATGCTGTTTTCCAGGTAGCACCCAAATTCCTCCTACTCTGTCTTGCTGCAGATTGAAATGTAGTAAATGCTACCAATCAAACCCCATGTTTGCTTGGCGTTTTTAAAATAAATTATTCAGCTATTCTGACAAACTAATTTACATATTAGAGGAAGATCTCCTTTTAAAAGAGGACACATACTGCCTATCCCGAGACAGCAATCTTCCAAGAAACCCCAAAACATACATTCCAACAACAGATGGGGTTTTATTTAATCCTTCCTCTCCTTACAACAAGAAGGCCATATCAAAGTATTTATGAAAAGGTTTTCCTTCACTACTTCAAGATTTCTGTGGGATAAACCACAGAACTAAGAGTCTTTTCACATAAACCAAATCAACACCCAGCCCAGTTAGTTTCAGGGTCACCGAAGTCACACCAAAAGCAGAGACAAGCAGAATGAAAGAAATATCAGAACAAACCACTTGAAAGATGTTTGGCATCAGGCAAAAACATTTCTTATACAGACCTGGCACTACAACTTGTCAACAGTGAATGAAATGACAAGGGCACTGCAAGAAAAAACACCACAGGGTTGATGCTAAATACACACTTAATACAAACGGTCAGTGAACAACTAAAAGCCATATGGGCTCCACGTGCTTTGGAAATCAAAGGTGAAAGCCAGAAACACCGAGGAGGACCCTAAGCTGTTGTAAGAACTCCCAGAGGAAGGGTCATCTCACCCTTTAATTGTAAGATGGCCCACATCACAGCACGGCATAAATGAGATCAGCAATCACACATACAGCACAGAAATCTGATTTAATTCTAGAAACAAATCGGGGTGGAGGAACACGACAACAGACCACGAGGGGACACGGACACGCAAATGGGAAGGAAACAGTCATTAGTAACAATTACAGATTAGGATCTACAATTTTCAGAGTTTTAGCAGAATCCAAAGCTCATTGGAATGACTAATAAAGCAGGATTATTCCTCAAGCAGACAGAGCAATAGGCTGCTGGCTTCATGCCACTGCATGAAGCACCAGAGCAAATCATACAGGTGAAAAAATTTCAGGTCTCAACAGAAATTTTGATGCAACAGTTAACCCTGCTCCCCAAAACAGACTATTAATGCTTAAAAGTGTGCCAATGCAAATGTCATTTCTATTTTATATATATAATTCATATTTGTCTATAGATATAATACAAGTATGTATTTTTACAATACGTATTTCAATGCTCTGAGAGAGATTATATTTTGCTTTTTGCCTTTTTAATATGTACAAATATACTGAAGTCTTTTTATTTCAAATCCGAGAAAAAAGGCAACAGGAAACATCCCACAAACCCAATCCACGCTGTAATTACTTATGCATATACTTCTATGACTTCACAGAAAACAGACTCCAGCAAATGCTAACTGTATTCAGGCCTGCTGCTGATCAAATAAGGATAATAAAAGCACACATTGGCTACAGGCACTGAAGTATACAAAGCATTTTATAAAACCGTGTACTGTGGTTGTTTTTGACTTATAAAGCTTCTGTTCATGGCTGACTTTTTCAGCAAAGTAAAAATGGCTTTCCTGCAGTGTGATATCCTATGGTCACATTCCCATACCAAAGGGGCTTGGTAAGATCAGCCAGAGAGAGAAGGACTTGGGAGAAGAATTTGAGGCAACATGTACTTTTTCTATACCTCAAAGTAATACAAGTGTGTGACAGACAAACTGATGGACAATTCCTACTTGGATAAACAAATGCAGAATAAAATGCTGCACAGTTGGTGCTGATTAGAACAACACCCTCCAGTCAGGAGACTCGTGACTCCACACAGCAAAGTGCTGCTCCACAAAGGAAACGTGCCTTCCCAGTCCTTCCACTTGGTTCCAGGAGATTCCAGAAAAGAGTGAAATTTCCCAATCAATCACTTTGTGGCAGACTGCTTACTGCACATTTGAAAAAGGAAAGTGATTATAAAAAGATTTTTAAAAATTGAAGCCTTCAATTTTCAAACCACTTTTATAAGGAACTGAATTATTACATACAGCTTCAGGAGGAAATAGAATTTTCTGGAGAGGCGTTCTTAGAAGAGGTGCCAGGAGCAATAGCTTAAGACACTGCTAAAGAGAATTCACAAGAACCTCGAGTCCATGAAATAACAGACATCTCACAAGCATACACACCGTAGCATGGATGATTATGAAATTTAATGAGACTGAAGA
The DNA here is from genome assembly GCA_013398855.1 of Mohoua ochrocephala. NCBI lineage: Eukaryota > Metazoa > Chordata > Aves > Passeriformes > Acanthizidae > Mohoua > Mohoua ochrocephala. Next base: position 7,034 of record VZTA01028118.1, on the reverse strand, counting down.
TCTTAAAGAACATTTTTTTTAGTGGATGATTTACTTTTCTTATTAATAATTAACTGTTCTAAGCATTTTGATAAAGTCTTACATTTCTACTCACCTGATTCATTCTGAATTCCTGTTGTGTTCTGAAAAGATACACACAACAAAGAAACTCCTTTGATTACATGAATCCTAAAAAGAAAAACAGACAATTGTAATACGCACCTATGTAAAAATTTACATTGAATCGAAAGCACACACAGAGCTGTAGTTTCTCTTCCTAAATCATCTGTAGAAAAGGAGCATTTTGCTTCAGAAAAAACCTGCTCCAAGCTACAGTTTTGTTATTACAGCTCAAATGTGTCCGAATAATCTCAAGATGGATATCTAGCATTAATCTTTTTCCCACTTTAAATGATGATGTAACAGATGCGTTCAGATTGTTCCATTCGTTTTTTAACGTAAGTTAGTTTGCTCAAGATTGAGTACTTTTAAGAACTTTAGAAGTCAGATCTCTTTAGAATTTTATATCAAAGAATTATGGAAGGATTTACATGGTTTTCAAATTTTAAAAACGCATGTATTGAGTCTCTACTCTTCCATATTAGAAACAGAAAAATATTCCTTAAAATTGAGCTGTATTGAGGTAGTTTATTACACTAATGCATTTTACACTCCTTTTTAATAGAAGCCTGAGGTTTCAAAAGGTATCTGACAAACATTCCTAGTTCAAGTAGGCATCAAATTTGGAAACTCACGACTTGAGGCAAAACTAATCAAAACGATGCCATATCTAAGGGGCAAGGACACCAACTCACTTCCTTTCTTTGTTAACGCATACAAAACAGCTTTTTTGCAAATTAAGCCGAAAACACTTTGTCCCGTTGTCATACAGAATTTTCAATAAATTAATGTCCCCATTTTTGGAAGTTAACTGGTCCCTCTTCATTTAAAGCACTTTATTCAAGTACTGCTATTTCTTCCCTGTCTCTAGTTTTCCTGCTACAACAATGATCAACTGAATTTTTTTACTAAGTACTCTGCATAAGTACTAACATTTAATTTAAAATAAGTTCAAGCAAAATCTACTCCAAATAAATTTCACATAATCCCTTCACATCTTTGCACTGAAAGAATTCTTAATGCTGTGCAAAAGCGACAACACTGCCAAGCATCATTCAAATGTTACATTGCTTAAGAAATCCATAAGAAAAGGAAAAGTGTCCTTGGAAATGATAATTCTGTTGTATACAGCTCTTCCAGGATTAACTCCTTTTGTCCCGGTGTTTCCATACTACACGAGCATTTGAACAAAGAGCTGAAACATCTGTATTTCAGTTCCAGTTTTGCAACTGATTCTGTGGGATTTAAAGTTTGCCAGCAAAGACCAGTTATGGGACAAGGAGCTCCATCTGAACAGCTTGTACACATACAAAGAAAAGCATTCCTTTTGGAATGCATTATTACTAACTTCCTAACTTATTTCAGGAGTGGAGTTCCTATAAACTTCTGTACTTAAGCTGAGGCCTGAACATCAGGGGAAAAGCCCAGCACTCTTATTCACTGTTCATTGGGACAAAACCCACACAACATCGTTTTATAAATGAAATATTTTGCGTAGCAAGAGAGGCATCAAATAATTTCCTAGTATGAAACCCAACTTATTTTTAGTATCAAATGTCTCCTTTTTCTATACTATTAGAATATTTTTATGCAGTTACGCACATAAAGTCAAGAAAAGCCAGAACCTTTTATGGACACAGGAGCACAGCCCGAGGAGCACCAGGCCGTGGCACGAGTTTATGTTGTTACTGTCTCCACCTGCCTATTTCTGCCTTTTCTCCCGCCTCTCACAGAAGATCATTATTCCCTCAATATCACAGGCTGAGCTGTTCACATAATCACTTTTGATCACAAATCTGGAAAGAAATCTAGGAACCCAAGCGCAGGAATTGCCCGTGTGACAGGGTGAATGACAGTCCTCTGAAGGAGACACCTCATCTCCAACACTGCACACTTAGCCCAACACTCCAGATATACACAGATAATAAGGATTTAAAGGACTGTCTTACAGAGGCAAACATTGAACACCATCACTATCCACCACTAAATGTGTAGAATCTGAGGCAAGTAACTATCAATAAAGTGATGGGCTGCAGAGTTAAAGGAAAGTCCTGTCAAGCTGAAAATTTCCTCTAAGCTGAACTTTCTCAGCCCAGTTACTAAATAAATTACTCAAAATATTTGAAAAGCAGACAAAATCGTCTTACTTTGTTTCATTTGAGCAGTAAAAATACACTTTTCTTCTTTTTCATATACTAATTCAAAATTATTTTGTTTAGAATTAATAGTTAACAAAGAATTTTCAAAACAAAAATAATGATATTTTTACAAATTTTGGCAGTATTTTATTCAACTTTTATTCAACTGGTTGTATCCAAACCTCTCAATGGTATTTCTTATGAGATGACAACAAATCTTAATATACTGATGTAGTTAAACATCCACACAACACAGTTCAGGGGGATTCCTAACAGACTGTACTACTCTATACTCTTTCAACTACCAATTACCAGTGGAACCACTTGAGCATAAAACAGAATTAGGGGAGAAATTAAATTTGTAGTAAACCAAAAGCTTCAACAAGTATTTTTAAAGCTATTAATTTAAAATTCACACTTCATATTAAAATTTTATACCTGCATTTTATACCAGTTCTGCATTTTTTTCCTCCTTCCACGTTACTTATTTTGTTCACAGTGAACTCAACTATGTGGAAAGCAAGATTAATTGCACTGTAAAATAAATAAAAGCAATACTATACACAAACTTGTGTACAGCTACTAGTTTTCTTTCTACCTAAATGAAATGTTGTAAGACCAGAAGTATCTGTAACAGTAAACTTGGGGTTTAACTTCTAGTACACAAAGTTCAACAAACTCAAGAAAATATGAAGTGAATTCCACAATTGCTGTCCAAACATTAGTTCCTCCCAGCACGATCACTGAGTACCAACAAGGTCTTCGCTCTTATCACTGCAAGCAGGAACGAGCTCTGACTCCGAACACTAATGAATTCCCAGGTACACACGGTCAGGTCCGATGCAGGATTTCCCAGGAAAGCCCCGAAGAAAACCATGCTGCTCTGATGTGTCACCAGGGGAATCTGTCATCTATTAAAGGCACAACGACGGCCCCGTTACATCAGTTTTAAAGTTAGCTATAGTCCACAACTGCATCAGTACTTTGAAAAAGTCACTCAGCAGCTCCATCAAATACAGGTAACAAGTATTTTCACCCAGCCTTTCCTCCAAACTCAACAGCAACAGAAACTATTAAAGACCTGAATATTGTTACTAACATCTACCACAGTGAACTTCAGCCATTCACTGAAATCCCTAAGAAAAGAATAATGAAGGTTCTATCCCAAAATTCCATGGTGTGCCATGCTGGCACACCAGCAACCTGAATTTTCAAAATTAATTCTAAGAAAACACTGCCAAGTCATACTGATTTTAAACTACTACTTACTGCTGTATCTCATGAGTACAAAAATACTACACACTCAAGACATTAAAGCATCTGGGAAACAAATAAGAGAAAGATGACCTGCTGCATCATCTTATCTTAGAGATTCAGAAATATTTTTTTTTTTCTGAAAGGCTCAGTTTTAGGCAACAAATTATATTTATTCAGATAAGAATATACAAGGCATTTGTATTTAAGGAAACACTGTGGTCTCTAAAACAAAATGCTTGAAGCAAAAAGTATTTTGACGTTATTTCTGAATCTGTGCTCCAGAATTTTAAATATTCCCTTAGAAAACCTATAACTCCTTAGGAATAACGTCTGCACACAAAAGCAAGTAATTTTATTCAAAACCAGCATTGCAGATCATCCCTTTCCAACTCAATCAGACTGAAACAGACTAGTAAGCATTCCTAGGTTTTACTAAGTAGACTATCTTCTGATTTTATAAGCTAGATTTATAATTTCTGTATGTGGGGTTTTTTTAAATCCCAGAATAAAAAAGCATTTTGAAAGAGAATGCTGCTTCCAATTCAGAGAAAGGAAAAACCAGGCATGAGAGTATCAATCCTATTTTGGAAGCTGAAAATGGGACATGCATTACGTCACTGCTCCAGTAAAAACACGTTCATTAGAGAACCAGGAACAACTTGAAAGTCTCATGGCCTGTTTTCCTAATGACCGGGGTTCAGGCTGGGATACTGCACAGCTCTTGGCTTTGTTTTAGTTTCTAGCTGCAGCACATGACCATTTTTTAAACATCAGGACATCTACACGTTTTCAATTCAATACTGAAATACTCTCATCCACAAATTTTCCATGCATTAGGTGAGACAAAGCTTGCCAAAAAAAAAAAAATAAAGTTCATGTTAACTCTGAAAGATTAAAATATGCATGTGACAGGGCACCCTGTTTCTATCGACAGGCACTTAAATGCAAAGACATTTTCAGCTACCCAAGACTGCCTTAATAAGAACAGAGAAAAAATGGGCAGGCAATGATTTTCTGAACACTAAAATCTATTACCTATTGTCCAGTAAGAAAAAAGGCTTTGCTTACTGCCACGTAGCCAAATAAACTGTTCTATCTCAGGAAGGTTTATTCAGGTAACCAAGAAAATAAGCCAAGAAATCACCAACACAACACAAAACCCCAAGTATATTAATCAAACAGCAACTAGTCAAGAGAAGTCAACAGAAAATAACAAGTCTCTAACAAGTGCAAATATGCAGAAACACCATTCCAATCTTCAGATTTGAGTGCACTTTAATTTGACTCGCAAATGCAGTAAAACCCAATGAAAATTTTCTCAGATAAGTACACTGCTGATTTACTATGTGAAAAAGCTGATTTCAGTCATTTCTTTTTACAACACAGGACTCCTCCTCCCACTTTTGACTACAGCATGTTTTACACAGAGGCGGAGAAGAAATATTTTTCAGCTCATTTTTCAGCTTATTCTCAGTGGAGAAAAAACACATTGGTAAAAGAAATTATGTCATTTGGGGGGTTAAGTATCAGGATATCTGCCCTTTCCATGCTAACAAGCTCAACAGCAAAGATATTGCAGTACTTTAAACAGGTTTGCCTTGTCTAAACCTCTCCGAACTTCTGTTTTCAACAGAGAGACACCCAGTAAGCAGCAGCTCCCTTTTATACACTTTCTATTACTTATTTTCCCCTAAGGATCAAGGCTTTTACGTGTAACAGCAAAATGGGGATATCACTGCACTGCAAGATGGACTTCCAGAGCCATTTCCGTTTTTACAGAAGAAGACTTTCTCCTTTACTTCCCTTCCATTCTCAAGCAAATTTTCAACAGCAAAAAACGGGTGTGTTATACAAATGCACAGAAGTACTGGAACATTCTTCCCCACCTTCCATGCGGCGCTGGTAGAAAGCTGTTCTTTGGATTCCCATAAAACAAGCACCAGCTCAGGAATCTCCAAACACCATACTTATCATGGCATTTCTAGCAAAGATACTGTATCCAAAGTGATGATTTGCCCTTTAGTTAACATAACTAGGGTTTCACTGTAAGTGCCACTTATTTTTATGGTCTATGCCATGGACTGTGAAGGCACTGCTGTCCCACCAAATCCTGGGAGCCATATCTTTAAAAACCAACAGGTACCTCCAAATGGTTCTCACTGCTGTCTCTGCAACTCCAAAAGTTCTTTTGTTTCTTAAAAGTCCCTCATCTATCAGTGATGCAGATCTCCATCTGAAAAGTGCCAATGCTCTCACTGATTCACCATCATGCTTTTCCACAGTTGCAAATCTCTCTCTACACCAAGGAAAGCAGTCCTGAATTCTTAACATGCCCATCATTTTTACTGAAATGTAGTAAGTAACATAAGACAACAATAACGAATCGTGGAATGGCTTGGGCTGGAAGAGACGTTAAAGCTCATCCAGCCCCACCCCCTGCCATGGGCAGGGACACCTTCCACTATCCCAGCTTGCTCCAAGCCCCGTCCAACCTGCCTTGGACACTGTCACACTGTCGGGGATGGGGCAGCCACGGCTGCTCTGGGCCCCCTGTGCCAGGGCCTCACCACCCTCATGGGGAACAATTTCTTCCATATATCTAACCTAAACTTCCCCTCTTTCAGTTTGAAACCATTACTTCTGGTCCTACCGCTCCAGTTCCTTTTGGTGAGGAACACAATAATGACGTACCATGCTGCTGTACATCTCCAGGTCCCCTAATCTATTCAGCATATTTGAATAAGATGGAAAAGACTTTGCATCCAAATAACATGCCCAAAGTGCAGAGCACAGACTAGGAACAGCAAACTGGGGCGGCATCAGAAGCACAAGCAGCCCCGCTGTTCTCTAGAGCTGTCCACTGCTGCTCACTCAAATGTGAAACAAGAAAAATAGTTCTCTTGCCACTGAATGATCATTTAGCAGGTGCAGCCACACCACCTTCTCTTCCTTCCTCAACAGTTGAAAACAACTTAGTTTTCTTTACTGCTTCAGAATGGAAATTTTGCAGCTTCATATGAATTTGAAACCACTGGAAACTTCACTGAATACTTCAGCTACCTGCCCATGAGATGGTTATCAGCAATGCTCCACAGACTGCTCTGGCTTCAAGTAAAAACTGCGTTTAAAATACATCTCTTGAGCTGTTCTAAATATCTCACATGAATATTTTTCATCTCACCCCAAACGTTTTTCCCTCACAGTACCATCATGAATTATTCTCCGATTTAGGAGAATAATTCATAGATAGACATTTGCAGTGAGGGAACCAATTCTGGAGTTAATTTCTTCGAGCCCTGCTCACCCAGCTTGGCAGAACGCGATCTGCACGAGCCTTGGGGCCTGCGAAGTGCCAGAACTTCTGAAGACAGTTTGAAAGAGCAGAGTTCTCTCAACATCGGGCTGGCAGCGGCCGGAGCCAGCCGACACTTCCGAGGCAGCATTTTCAAGATAAAAAAATTGAAAAAGCCGCCCAGGGGATGGAGCATCATCTTCCAACCGGCCTCTCTCGCCATCCCCCGCCCTCGCTTCCCCTCCCCG
>VZTA01028116.1:0-12540 GCA_013398855.1 Mohoua ochrocephala | reverse complement strand
TCCCACTGCAACAGGTTCGGGCGGGGCTGTTGTTTGTGGAAGCTCAGAACCACACTGGAGAAGTTCATCAAGGACTATCTTCTGTGGGGAGAGTCCCATGGCATACACAGAAAAGGAACTCTTTTCCTTAAAGAAGGACTCTTAAAAAATGAGTGCACTGACCAAACCTCATGTTTTGTTTCCCTTGTGTATATTGGTATATTGGTGGGTTGGAAGGAGGGAGGTACTGGGAATAAGGGATTGTTCTGGAAGCTTGCTCTAATTCCCCATAATTCTATTCTTTCACTGTTATTTCTGTTAGTAATAAATTCTCTTTAGATTACCAAGTTTGAGCCTGTTTTGCCTTGAAGCTCTTCCGTTTTTTCCTCAATAATCCTTATTTTCCCCCCCCAAAAGCTGGATTTTTGGTTCCCCTTCTCTGCTTATCATGGCAGAGACATGTAAGTAAATAGTTTGTTGGTGCTGGGTATTTAACCAGCCCAAACCCGCGACATAGGGAATGCTGCTCAAATTAATTAATCCTTAGTCGGAGTATCCTGTAACCCTGGGGAGGAGGAAGAATCATAAAATCATCATACAATCACAGAATGGTTTGGGTGGGAAGGGACCTTAAAGTTCATCCAGCTCCAGCCCCCTGCCATGGGCATGGAAGTGCTGAACTCCTCTGAGTGAAGAACCTTGTCCATCCACCCAGCGCAGAGCTGCTCACGAGACCACCCTCAAACACCGTTCTCCAACCCTGTAAACCCAAAAGCCAAAAAATATCCACTGTCTGAGGTACTCAGTAAAAGCCATCCCCAGTGTGACCCTTTGCCAGAGGATTTCCACCCATGACCACCAGTCCTGCCCAGCTGGGACCATTTCCCAGAGTATGGACCCTCCTGCAGTCAGTGGAGCTCAGCTGAATCCAACTCTTTCCCTGCAGGTTGCATGTAGGAGTAGAAGGGACACTGAGTGAAATCTCCCATCCCTTGAGAGATGCAGGCTGGGGAGAGTTTAAACCAGGCCAGAGAAGACATTAAGGGTTTGTCCTCACAAAATGAGGAAGAAGATCTTTGTGGGAAATGCTTGATTGAGCTTTGAACTCCAGCTGTCTGTACCTGATAGAGCTCAGAAGGGTACAAAATAGAGGTTTTTTAGTACTACCTTAGCAGATCTACACCTAAAGGAGATGCAAAAATCATCCAGACATCTTGGGATGCACATTTGGGATCTCTGCAGCCATACAGACAGCCAGGATAGGGCCCTACCCTCATGCCTGGTCTATTGACCAGCACAAGCCTCCTGGAGAGCTGGGGACTTCAGCCCATCAAAGCATGGCACGAATTCCCTCGCCGGGATTTGTTTGCTGTTCCCAGGCAACAGGCCAGTGTTTGTTTGGCAGAGAGAGCCAAATCCTCCTCTTCTGCCCTAAAAACGTCACTGAGAGAGGAGGTGTGCAATCAGGAGCAGGATGGTGTTGGATGGGCTCCTGCCTGGGGAAGCTGAGGTGCCACAGCCGTGGGCAGCCCCTTAGATCCAGGCTGTCTCTTCCATCCCTGGCAATCCCACGCAAACCAGTGCAACCATCTGGGTGCCTGGATCTCCCTTCACCCACGTGCAGGAAAAAGGGGGTCACATTCCAGCATTCCACCCGCTCCTGTGGAGCTCTTCCACCTCCTGTGTGGGGTGAAAGAAATCACCTCACCACAGCCCAGCTCCAGGGTGTGCTGGGGAGATAAAACAGGTCAGGATTCAGAGGCTGCATGTATGTGAGTAAATCAAATCACATGAAGCTGAGCCTCAGAAATCAGTGGATACTGTCAGAAAGTGAACCCTCTGCCACGCTGTTCCTTAGCACGGTTTGGAGGTGGGCACATGCCAGGAATGATCCATAATTGACAGCTGGATGTGGCCCTGCCCTGGAAAGGAGAACTTAATTGCACAAAGTGTGCTCTGACCATTCTCTGTGGGGCAAAACCCATCATTTCCTGCTGTGTCCGGCTCTGGGGTCCTCAACATAAGACAGACATGGACCTGTTGGAGTGAATTCTGAGCAATGCATAAAGAGTGGTCTGGAATTAAAGCCTTGGGGGGTTTCTGGGCAAGGGCTGAGCCCAGAGCTGAGCCCACAATAATTTCTTCACATGTTGAATTGCAGGGCTCTCTCAGTGCATGCTTGGTTTGGGGAAAAAGCCATCAGTGGGACTGGGAGTAGGAGGTGGCATCACAAGCTGGCAGAAGGGTTCATTCGCCCAAGGAATTGCTCCTGCTGGCAAAAACTTATCCCAGGATGCATTTAAAACTCAGCCTGCTCAGGTCCTGAAGGCAATGAAGTCAGTGGAAACATCCCTCCCATTTGGGGCTAGAGAGAGGATATAGATTGATTTGACTCCTCCCAGCCTCAAAACCTCTCGAGCACCCAGGAGCCGATTCCTGTGCCACGTGTCTGAGCACAGACCAGCCTTTGTGCATGGTGAGCTCTGAAAAAAGACATCTGCTGGCAGGTTGGGGAGCAGGGGAGGGTGGGAGGCTGCAGGGCCAGCCCCAGTAGGCTCACCAGAGGCTGAGGCCAACACGGCAGCGGGACCACGCTGGAGGGAGCAAGACCAGCTGTTGTTCAAGCAGTTGCCCAAGGGACAGAGATTTCCTGCCCCCGATTTCTGGAGGAAATCTGGTTTGTGTTGGTACTGTCTAGTCCTGGCTTTCTTTCCCAAGGCACGTTCTGCGACTCAACCCGTGTACCACAGCTGCAGAGCAGGGGCTTGCGGTGGTGTGGAGGAGGCATCCTGGTCCCCGTGGAGCCTGCAGCATCCAAACAGCTCCAGGCACAGCTCACCCTCTGCGATGGTGCTGCTCCCACCACGGGAGAGCAGCTGAGCTGGAGACAAACACCTGGAATTTCGCCATCCGTCATTGGGAACACCACGGCCACGTGGTACCCTGGCTCCGTGCTCCACACCCTCTCTGGAGCACACCAAGCCATCTGCACACACATGTTCAGACACTTCAGGTCACACACTCAGAGCAGGACACTCAGGGGAGTGTCCACATGCTCCTCTCTGCTTGGGCTGAAGCTCAGGCACAGCCATCTCCTTTCTGCCGGATAAACTCTGCCCAAATTCTTTGCCTGGGAAGTTCTTCCCTGTGAGGGTGGGGAGGCCCTGGCACAGGGTGCCCAGAGAAGCTGTGGCTGCCCCTGGATCCCTGGAAGTGTCCAAGGCCAGGTTGGACAGGGCTTGGAGCAACCTGGGCTAGTGGAAGGTGTCCCTGCCCATGGCAGGGAGTGTGACAGGATGATCTTTGAGGTCCCTTCCAACCCAAACCATTCTAGGATCCCATTATTCCATGAAATCCTGCTGCACCATCTCTCCTGCTGGAGATGCCAAACCTCAGAGGTACAGGGTGGGTTATGGTCCCCCACCCAAAGCAGTGCCACCAGACAGGCAGAGCACCAACACTTTTCCGGAGGCTCTACGCACCTCCTTGCACCCAGCCCTCCCCCAGGTGGGTTTCCAGACCCATTTCCCTTCCCAGGCTGTGTGTGGCTGGTTTGCAGGACACCCTGGTTAAGAGCTCGGTGTCCCTTGCTCCAAAGTCCGACTGGTGAAGGCCCCTTTATCTGCACTGTTTGATGAAGGTGATCCTTGTTCTGTTCAAGCAGCCCGAAGGACGTGGGCTTTGCATTTTCCAGCACTCCCTGGCATCCAGCCTGCGAAGAAAAAGCCGTCGAGGTGACTTCTGAGGGGAAAAGGGAAGACTTGGTGATGGCCTCCGCTGCGTCATTGCTGTAAAAAAAAAACCTTTATAAAGTTTCTATTTCCTCTTCCTCCATTTGTTGTTGGTTGGGGGACATTTCTGCTCGTTGTTTGCTTTGTGTTGTTTTCCCAAGTTGAAACGCAGGTCTCACCTCTACTGATTTCCTGGAACTGACCTGGAGAACTGGTACAAACCTGAGAGCCTGCCAGGTTCCCGGGGAGAGCTGTAATCCATGAGCTTTTCTAACACCACGGAATATTGCAGGGAGGTATCCCTGCTTTCCCACTGAAAAAGTACATAAATGAATAAAATATTAAATTGCCATTTTTTCTTGACAGTCGTAAACAAAACCTTGGCAAGCATCCTCTCTGCAGCCCGGAGGTTGGGAAATTGATGCAGACCCATGGTTTTTTTAAGGATCCCATTATTTTCCAGCCAACTTTGTGTGTTGGGGAGTGCTGAGGAGGAGACTGGATTTTTTCACGCTTGGCTGTGTCAGTGCTAAACACAGAGAGTGAGAGCTGGAAATAAAAAAAACAAAAAACCAAACCAAAACCCAACACTTTGATACTGCAAACACTTGGACTGGATTTTAACATCACATGCTCGAGCCTGCAAACACAGAGCCAGACTGGGTCGGTCCCAACATCCTGTCTCCAGCAGCAAGCAGTAGCAGACTCCCTGGTGTTCAGTGCTATTTGTCAACAAAACCCTGATTTTTTTTCCCCCCCCTTTTTGGTCTCTTTCCTTCTTTTTGTTTGTCCTTTATTTCCTCTTCATGCTTTTTGCCTGTAACACGGTGTGACTGAGAGCGGGCACACCCCGTGCAACTGTTTGCTGTCGTGTTGAAATGCACCCGAGATTGACAAAGTTCCCTCCACTCCAGGAGAATTACACAACCCCCCCTGGCTGCTATAAATCCAGGATTTCCCTCTTCTTCCTCTCTTTAGGACCCTTCACTCCTCCTCAGGGTGGAACCTCCACCCACGCTGAGCCATGCGGGTTCTCCGGGTGCTCTTTGCAGTCGTTGTCATTCTCCTCCTCCAGGGCGTTCTGGGTAAGGACAAAATTCTCACAGGGGTTGCTTTCTGCAGGACTGTGGAGAGAGAAGAGGCAGGTTCCTGCCCTGAGGTAGAGGAGGACAAGACAGGGCACTCAAGTCAAGGCTGACCTAACTCTTGCTTCCAAGTAAAAAATTTTCTCCTGAGATGGTCTCCATGGAGTTCCTGGATGCAGCTGTCTCAGGTTCACAGGCTGTGCATCGCCTCTTCTCTGTGCCCTCCAAACTCACCCGGAAATGCTGAGCCTAAGCCAGGAGCCTGAGCTTTGCTTCTGACCAGGGTAAAAGCCTCATCCTGCACAAAGCAAGGAGAATCCCATTAAATTCTCCATGAGTGGAATACAGATGTGGCAAATGCAGGAAGATGCAAGTGTGACCAGAAGGCTGAGGGAGGTGATTTTCACCCTCTGATCTGTGCTGGTGAGATCCCACCTGAAGAACTGCCTCCAGCTTCGGGATCCTCAACATCAGAAGCTGCTGGAGTGAGTCCAGAGGAGGCCATGGAGATGCTCCAAGGGCTGGAGTCCCTCTGCTCTGGAGCTCCAGGGGGTGTTTACCTGGAGAAGAGAAGGATCCAAGGAGACCTCAGAGCCCCTTCCAGAGCCTAAAGGGGCTCCAGGAGAGCTGGAGAGGGACTTGGGGCAACGGACTGGAGGGACAGGACAAGGGGAATGGTCTTAAGCTGAAGGAGGGTCGGTGTAAATTAGAGATTGGGAAGGAATTCCTGGCTGTGAGGGTGGTGAGGCCCTGGCACAGGTTGCCCAAAAAGGCTGGGGACTCTCCATTCCTGGAAATGTTCAAGGCAAGTTTGGGTGAGGCTTGGATCAACCTGAGATAGTGGAAGGTGTCCCTGCCCATGGCAGGAGGTTGGAAGTGGATGATCTTTAATGTCCCTTCCAACTCAAAGAATTCTGTGTTTCTTTGATTCTATAAAATCAAAACCACCTTTCAAGGGGTAAAAGCAGGGGTAAGGGCAGATAATTTACTTTTTTTGTCTGTCTGTTTTCTTCTGGGATTCTGGTTTGATAGAAAAATGTTCCCTGGTTTGGCATTTTTACAGGCTGCTTGTATACATGGGTCAGGAATTCAGGTTTCATTTGGGTGTAAGATCACTGTGACAGGATTTTGGTGATATCACATTCACAGAAGGCACACCTGATAACCAAGAAGAGGAGATTTACTTGCTTAGCCTGTGTATGCTCCCATTTATTTAACTGAAGTCCTGGGGGTAACGAGGGGAGAGAGAAGGGTTTTCCCACTCCGCTGGTGGCGGACCCTCCAGAACCCCCAAAATTGGTGTTTCTGCTGTGTCTAAAGAGAAGCAGCACATCCCTTTTTATTGAAACAGCAAAAGATTTGAAAAACTCAAGCAAACAAAAAACCCAAAACACCAAGAAGCCAAAAAAACCTCCAAACAAACCAACAGATAAACCACCCGTTCCAAAAGGCACTTCTCTGTCTTTGGATGCTGTCCAACCTCACCCAACTCATCTAACCCAACACAGCCAGCCCAAACCTGGCTGTCTCACCCAGGCCAGTCGTTAGGAGGCTCCCAGTGCTTGCTGGATGGAGAAGCTCCTCCCAAGCACATCTGATCCTCACCACGGGACCAGCTGAATTTCCCCGTTGCCGACTGAAAGCATGCCATTGCTCAGCCACCAACACCGGCGGGGTTCCCAGTAGATTTTGGGGTTCTGAGTAGGTTCCATCTCTTCTAAACAGGTCTCCTGTCCTCCTTCCCCAGCAGCCAGAGGCCTTTCAGACAGCCAGCAGTGCAGAAGCAACCGTGGCCACTGCCGGAGGCTGTGCTTCCACATGGAGCGCTGGGAAGGGAGCTGCAGCAACGGCCGCCTGCGCTGCTGCCGGTGACAGCGGCCACGCCAGGGCGGTGTGACAGCCCCAGCAGCGCCAGCCCAGAGACCCTGCAGCCAGAACTGTACATAGGACCTGCCCTCGGACCCCTCCGGGCCTCCACTTGTAGCTCGGTTTGTCCGTCACCAATAAACCTGTTGGTTTCTCTGTCCTGTTGGGTCCGGAGCGGAGCCGTGTTTCCCCCTCACATGGATCACCCTGCCTGACCCTTGGGGGTTGATGCTGCTGGAGGTGCACTGGGGGATCCAAAACATCTGCACAAAGGTGGCAGGTGTGGTATAGGAGTGAGGAGTGCCCTTCCGGAGTGGCAGCAAGAGAGGGATCTGCTGGGCTTGTCCAAGGAGTTATGAAGCCTCTCTTCAAGCCCATTCCTCCACCTCTGTCTCAGTCACTGCCTTTAACAACCTCAATTTCTTGCTCTGTTCAGAAGAGGTCATGGCAGGATTCATCCAAGTAGGTGGATCCAAGACAGAGGTATGATTTTCCCTCCAGAAGTGCCTCTTCCTCTCCCACAGCAACGAGGTGAACCTGGGTGGGTGGCTCAGGCTGTCAAACCTGATCTCATTGAAGATGTCTCTGTGCATTGTGGGAGTGCTGGACTAGATGACCCTTAAAGCTCCCTTCCAACCCAAACCACTCCATGATTCCGTGACCTCCCTCTGTGAGGAGGTAAAGGTGGGTGTGGCTGAGAAAACCCTGTGGGTGAAACAATTCAAACAATTCACCCGGTCTCACAGGGAGTGAGGTGGGTTCTGCATCTGCCCTGCTCCTGCCTGGAGCAATTCCCAGGTGAAATCTTACTTCAAACAAAGCAAGGGCTTCCAGACTCTATCCCAGCATTACTCAAGGGGTATCACTGCCTCTTTTCCTGCATATGCTGATTTATTGAGTGGAATTATGAGTAGGAATGAGCCAAGGCTGCGATCACTTCCAGCACCTCCTCACCAGGGTGTAAATATTGTTGGCTGTGGACTGTTGTTGACTGAAGGGAGGGGAATTGCCCACCATGCCGTGTTCTGGAGTAAGACCCCAGCAGCATGTCCTCACCTTGGAGGTGGTGAGGTGGAAAGGAGGTGGTATAGGGAACAGAGATGTCTTGGAGGTATGAGTAGAGATGGCTTGAAAGGGTATGAAAGCCTCCTCAAGAGAAGAGCTGGAAGATTAATCTCTGGAAAATACCAAGTGTGACATCTAGGATGTGAAAGCAATGAGGTGGGCAAAATCCCCACCCTAAAACCCCCAGCTACGCACCTGGCTTCAACCTAAACCCACTCTGCTGCCAACCCCAGAGGGGCCAGTCTTGCCCTGGAGGGAACCAGTAAAACCAGTGACCCAACTGTGCCAGTTGGCACCCAGTGGAGATGTGACCCATCTCTGGACTGTGAGCCAGGAAAGACCCCCTCACTCCTCCTACCACCATGAACTGAGGCCGTGAGGGACTGCTGGGCTCCGTGCTGGGGTATCCCATCCTTGCTCCTGGGGCTCTGCAGGCTGCGAGCAGGGTGGCAATGCCTCCTTGCCGTCCCCTCTCCTGGATGCTTCTCCTCTCCACTGAGTGACAGTCTGGCTCCTCAGGGACCTCGGAAAGCTCAGCCAGAGGTTAGCAGCCACTGCGGCTCGCATGAGCCATCAGCCCCATCGAGAGATAAGGCTCCCCTCGATAACAGGACCTGCCAGAACTGAGCCTCCAGTTTTTCCACCTTTTTGAAGTCTGGCCGGTGAAGTTTTGCAGAACTTTGTCTTTTTGCCAAAGTAACCAACTTCCAGCTCCAGCCTTTGCCTTCCCTCCTTTTCCCCGGCCTCCTCCCCCTTGCCTTCCCTCTTCCTCCTCGCTCCTCCAAGCGCAGCCTCTCCGTGGGGCTGATAGGGATTCTGGGGGGAGGATGGACACGACGAGGGGGTGATGTCATCTGTTTTTGGCCCTTCGGAGGAGCAAGGGTTAGACACGTCTGCCTCTACCCAGCCTGGCGCCGGGAGCAACTGGGAGCCTTCCTCTGGCAGCCGCCCCTGCGCCTTATCAGGGCCAGGATGACATCCCGGGGCCGGGATGCCGGAGCTGCGAGGGAGAGGAGGTGGGGAGCCCCTGAATGTGAGCCCTGGGAGAGGCGTGCATGCCCGGGTGTGCACAGGGATGTGTCTCTGTCTGTGTGTGTCTGTGTGTGAGCTCGCTGGCCACAGGGAAATCGCTCCCAGCAGGATGGAGCCGGCTATCAGCCGCCGGAGAAGGGGAAAGCGCCTCTGTGCCAAAGCCCAGCCAAGTCAAGGGCGATGCTGTCACCCAGCTCTGCTGCTGGGAGGGTTTAACCTCTCGTATCCCAGGCAGACAACCTGGAAAATCCACCTGGAAAAGGTTAGAAGGTGCCCCTTGCCATCAAAGGAGAAAGTCAAGGCAGAGGGAGGGAGACAAATTCATTTGTCCCATCCCCAAAGCTCAGGGTCTGGAGTGATCTCAAGCTGAGCTGGGTACAAATCTACCATGGAAATGGTTTTGGAGTGGACCATTGTGTCCTTCTCTTGTTTTGGCAACTTTTTCCCAAGGTGAGATGGAAAACCTTCATTCTCCATAAAATAGTGCTAACGCTAACACCACTCCCCTCTTTTCTTCTCTCCCCCAGAAACGTTGTTTGACCAGAAAAGTGTGAAATGTTTTTGGCTAAATCTAGGGAAAACTGCCTTCCTATCTCCTACAACACAGCCCTCAGAAGGGAAAAGTCTTGTGGGACATGGGAGCCCAAGGAGAGAGACAGTTCCCTACAGCAACGGTCTTAAAATATATTTAATTTTGTATTATTCATTAATGTTTGAAAGAGTATTTTTTCCCTCATTCTGATGGAACATGATGCTCACTTTGGAGACAAGTGCTCTACAGGGAAAGGGAGATTTTGGGGAGGGCATCTACAGCCCCTGAGGTTTGGGACAGAAATCTAAACAACTGGTAGGTCTCCTTCCAGCTGGAAAATTTATAAAATTGATTTCCTTTTGCTTGGAATAAATAAGGTTTTCTGTGAAAGTTAATCCCAGTTGTTGTAATTAGAATGAGAAAATAGATACCGACAAACTAGGAGTGCTATAAAATCGGAGGGAGTGGCCTCAAGCTGTGCCAGGAGAGGTTCAGGTTGGACATCAGGAGGAATTTCTCCACAGAAAGGATGGTCAGGCATCGGAAGGAGCTGCCCAAGGAGGTGTTGGAGTCCCCATCCCTGGAGGTGTCCAAGGAACATCTGGACATGGCGACAAGGTGGGGATCGGTCACAGGTTGGACTCAACGGTCTTGGAAGTCTTTTCCAACCTAAACGATTGTGTGATTCTGTGCCAAACTCACCTCTGCCAGCCAAACCTTGGCACATTGTTATTCCATCAATAAACTGATGCCCCTGTGTGTACATCCCCACGAGGGGACCGGGAAGAAATGCAGCCACTGGCACTGCCCCGTGCTGACCTCGGCTCCCCATGCCAGCACAAAAGCCTGGCAGTGGCTCGGCCCCAACATCTCAGAGGCTGGGTAATAAAGTACGTGTTTTTTCTAGGCATAAATAAATGACTTCACCCTTCTGGCGAGCTGCTCTGGGCTCTTTCAGCAGCTCCACGTGGAGGAACGGCAGCGCTGGAGCAGCACAGCCCCCTCTCCCCACGGAGGGAGCGCTGGCTGGTGGGGAAGCTCCAAAACAAACAACCCGTGGTCAGCAGCTGCTGGGCTGCTCCCCAGCTCGACAGCAAAGCCACCTGAAGCCAAAATCTCATGGCTCTCAGTTTGGAGATGCCCCAGGGCAATGTGGAATTTGGGGAATGTGCAGGGGAACGGCTTTGCACCCCAAATGAGGAGGGTGGATGAGCCCTTTCCCCTCTCCAGCCTCCTCCCCAGGATCACAGCTTGCAGGACCCTTCCCCAAATCCCACAAGCACTCAGGTCTCCTTCCAGGACTATCCCCCCGTGCCCGGGACGGACACGAAAGCTGTCAGGAGTCTTTATTGTCCAGATCTTCATGCCGTTATCAGCAACTCCCACACACTGGAAGTGAGATATGTGTGACAACATTTTTTCCATCGGTGAGCTTGTCATGGCTGAGGAGAGGGGAAGGGGCTGGGGAGGGTGATGGGGAGGAGGAGGAGGGAAGGAGGGGAGGTGCATGGGCAGGAACGCCCACCCAGCCCATCCGTGATCCCACATCTATGGGAGAAGGAGAGGAAAAGCAGGGTGTTGGAGGAATGTGTCGTCCAAGCAGCTGTGTCAGACCTGAGGCCTCCTGACCCAGTAGAGCCAGTCCTAAATTCCTTGGGTAAGATCCGAAAACACCCTTCCTGCAAAAGCATCTCTTAATTCATACGGGTGTGTGTACAAATGAGGAGACCTTCTGCAAGGATGTTGGCTGGGCTAGCAGGACCCCGAGGGGTCTGACCCCTCCTTGGTGTCAGGCAGATCCTTCCCAGGGCTGGGGGAAGCTCCAGCCAGCAGGAAAGACATTAATGTGGAAAACATCTCAGCTGTATCAGACCACAACAGAGCTACTGGGACCCCAGCACTGCATCTGGGGTTGTGAACCGTGGGCTGCATCTCGCTGGGTTTTTGCTGTTGCCACTTTTCTCAAGCTCTGGGCCCACAAGCCGGGTTTGTAGAGTAGAAGCTGAAGCCTGGACTTCCCAGTCTTCATCTGGAGGAGATGGTGGGAGCAGAAGCAGGGAATGGTTCTTTAAGGCTGGAAGTTCATCCCCAGCCTGGAGGACCTGATGCCACGGTCCTGTGGCACCAAGAAACAGAAAAATTTGTGCTGCAGGAGCTGTGGGGACAAAACCAAACCTGCAGCTGAGTGATGGGAAGATTTTAGGGAACCACAAGACTTGGTGAGTCTTCAGATAGAGATGTGGAGCTGGCAGCACTTGCAAGGGCAGCATGTCTCAGTGAGGTCTGTGGGACAAGTAGCTTAAGATACTGATGCGATTTCACAGGATCAGAGAATGGTTTGGTTTGGAAGAAACCTTAAAGCTCATCCCATTCCACCCCCTGCCAGGGGCAGGGACGCCTTCCACTATCCCAGGGTGCTCCAAGCCCTGTCCAACCTGGCCTTGGATCTTCCAGGGATCCAGGGGCAGCCACAGCTTCTCTGTGCATCCTTATCATCCCTACAGTAAAGAATTTCTTCCGAATTTCAAAGGCTCTGTACGTTTGCCCTGGAAATCACTATGTTTATTCCAAGTCCATGCATATCCCAAGTTTGCCGTTAGCCCCTTTTCTCCCAGAGCTCTGGGTTTCTGCTTAGCCCGTAGCAGCCACTTCAAATGAAACACAGTTGCTGGGATGAAAAACACAGAGATTAAACAATCCCTCCCTCCAGGCTGCCGTTTTCAAGGAAAGCCCAAGAAAATGCTGCCCTGGTTTTCCTTCAGGGTGAGGAGTTTGGCAGCGCTGTCTCGGGACCACGGGGAGGCGATTGCCCAAAGGAACCAGCTCTGGAAGCAAAGGTGAAGCTGAGGTCCCCCCTGCTGGCATGGGAAGAGCTTTATCTCCCCAAGGAGGACAGTTATGGATTGGCCTGTTGGGAGCTGCATGACGGACTCTGCACCGTGAACAGTGAAGGATTTGCACTGTGGACTCTCCAGGCTGATGTTTCCAAGGATGAGGCTGGGTGACAACACAATCCTTCAATGCATGATCCACAGCCCAGGGGCAGCCCTATCTGAGCACCAGACAACTCCTGACACAGAGCACATGGAGGCAAAACACATGGGAGGGGAAAAATGTGGATGTTTTGTCTACTCGGGGCTGCGATTAGTTCTGGTAGCTGGGATGGGGAGGTGGCGGCTGGGCTTTTGTGATTAATGGGAGGTTTCACCATCGGCATCGTTCCCTCCGGAGCTGCTATCTGCTGGGAGAT
>VZTA01028102.1:3588-17264 GCA_013398855.1 Mohoua ochrocephala | reverse complement strand
CGGCGCGCGCCGCACTGCGCATGGCGGCGGGCAGGCCACGCCCCCACGAGGCTCCGCCTCCATTAGCACACGCCCTTCCCGCCAATTTCTTCCCGCGCTTGCCCGGGTTCGGCCCCGCTCCCGCCCCCGTGCCCACCCCCGGTTGGTGAGGCGCACGCCCCCTGGCGGCCGGGACCGGAGACGCGCGGGGCGGGACCGGGATGGGGACACGGGGACACACGGCCACCTCCACCCACCACTGGCACAGACACACACGGTCCTGTACAGCCACCCTGGGGCCTGATGGAGGGACAGACACACAGGGATGGATGGACACACAGGGATGGATGGACACGGCCGGCTGGCCGGACACACGAGCCCGTGGCTGAGTTGATTTGCCCAAGCAGGAGTTTATTGGCCGGAGCCAGGGACCCTCCAGACACTGGGGACCCTCCGGACACTGATCATGGCCCGGGGAGGGCCGTGATGGCTTTTCCCGGGGGTCCGGAGCCCCCCAGTTCCCAAATCCCCCTTCCCAGGGTTTGCTCCGGGTGGGGACAGGGGCCTGGAGCCGCCTCCAGAACACGGCAGGAGGAGGAAGCCGAGCTGGAAGTGGGGTCCCTGCCCCATCCCCCAGAGGGGTCCAGCTCCAAAGAGGGGGTGGCTCCTGGAGATCCCCAATTCCCAGGGAAAGCAAAGAAATCTCGTCCTGCTCTTCCCTTTGAGGGTCGAGGACAACATTTCCCCTTTCAGGGCTTTCTCGGCCGCCTCTGGCTCATCCCAGTCCGGCGGCAGCAGCACCCGGGATGGGTTGGAAGTGTGGGGACTCTGTCCGTGGCACCTCCTGGCTGGGATTTGGGGTGTCCAACCCCACGGGCGCTGTGGGATTTCGGGGGGAGCAGAGCACGGCACCCACAGCAGCGCCCTGAGTTCATCTCCCGCGGCCTCCCCTTCCCAACGTTCGGAAAAAGAAGGGATTTGAGGCAGCCCGGCCCCAAAACATCCACGGAGGGATCAAGCAGCTCGCGGGGAAGCGGGGGAGCTGCTCCCGGAAGGGGAAAAACCCGAGCGGCGATGCCAAAACCCAACCCCCGCTCGGGCTCAGTCCCCTCCTCCTCCTGCCACAACCAGGGCTGGCTTCTCCGTTTTTCCCGAGGCATCCAGGGCGGATTTCCCCCTTTTCCCGGCCATCAGGAGATCTCGTTGCCGAACACCTCGAGCACCAGCGGCGTGAGCTGCATGCTGTGCTCGGGCTGGAAGGAGAGGCAGCGGTACTGCCGCGAGTGCTCCTCGTTGAGGCTGCGCAGGTCCGCGAGCTTCTGGATCATCTTGGCGTAGAGCAGGCGGCTCCCGGGCGGGGCGTGCCGGGCGCGGATGTAGCTCTGCAGCACCTCCGAGAGCCGCTCCTGCAGCGCCTCCACCCGCGCCGGCTCCCGCACGCCCGGCCGGTCTGGGGAAAGGCACGGGAATGAGGGGATTCCCTGCTTTTGCCGCTTTTTAGGGTTTGGGGTGATTCCCTCCCTTTTTAGGGCCAGCCGGGAATGAGGGGGATTCCCTCCCTTTTCTCCCATTCCCTCCCTTCTTGTCCCTTTTCAGGGCCAGCCGTGCTCGGGGTTTCTTCCCTCCCTTCTGTGGGTTTTAGGGCTTGGGGGTTTCCTCTCCCTTCCGTGGGTTTTTAGGGCTTGGGGTGGGTTTGTCCCTACCCGGGGACAGGATGCAGATGGCCATGAGCAGCACGTGCTCCTCCTCGTGCAGGTTCAGCTTCTTCAGCCCCACCTGGAATTTCACCAGCGGCTCCAGCAGGTCCATGCTGTGCCCGGCTGCAGAGAGAATGGAACCTCAGAGGGCTCTGGAAAAGGATCTTTTCCCCTGGGAGGGGATTTCTTCCTGTGGGAGAGGCTTTATTCCTCTGGAATGGGATTTTTTTGGAGACATTGAGGTGGCACTGGAGACATCGAGGTGGCACTTGTCACCCCCCAAATTCGGGGCAGAACCCACCCCCTTTCCCAGCACAAAACCGGGCGCAGAAGGAAGTCACAACAGTGGGAAAACCCACGGAATTTCGGGACTTGGGGCTGGGATTCCCTTACCTTGGGTGACATCGCTGACCCTGTACTTGAAGTCGTTGCTGCCGCAGGTCCAGGACATGTCCTCAAGGGTGAAGGACTGGTTGGAGCGCAGCATGATCACCTCGATGGCGCTGCACTTGAGCAGCACGATCTGGTCCTCGGCCGACAGGTCCCTGCAAGAGGAATTTCCCTCTGGAGGGGATCAGGATGCTCAGGGGACAGAGGGGACATGGGACAGGGCCGGGAGGAGCTGCCACCCCCCCCAGGGTGGTCACCAGGCCTTCAGCTGGGGCTCCCTCCCCAGAAATTCCCGTTCCAGGGTTTTTTTCAGGTGGGTTTTTGCCCCAAATCTGGAGTGAACAGGACCTGAGGCCCCTCACGACCCCCTCGAGCGCTGCAGCAGCTCCAGGTGTTTCCCTGATGGAATATGGGTGCGTTTTCCAAGGTTTTGGGAAAAGAGGACAACCCAGGAAAGGGGAGAGACAGAAAATGGAGCTGGGAAGGGAACAGAGCCGGGTGTGAAAGGCAGGACGGGATTCCCGGGACTGGGAAACGCTGGATTTGGGATCCAAGGCCTCACCTGAATCCCGGGATCATCTTGGCAAAGCCGATCACCTTCTGGATGCTGTAGCTGACCAGGTCAGCCAGGTGTGGGAGCATGGAGAGCTGCGAGAACTCCAGGTTCATGGAGGAGCTCTCATCCTGCTCCTCTGACAGCACCAGGCTGGAAAACGGCGGCGGCTCCACGGAATCTGCCAGAGGGAAACGCTCTGAGGGGACCCCGGGGGGGCTTGTGCCTGAATGAGCCCCCACAGGAGGTGAACAAAGGCTCTAGAATGGCAAATTTGGGTGGAACTGCTGCAGTTCTGTCCCTGTCTCCTCTGGAGGGGTGAGAGAAGGGAACTGGGAAGGGTTTGAGGCCCTGTTTTCCACAGGGTGTTGGGATCCAGGGCCAGTTTAGGATCCAGGTCTGCGAATGTAGGATGGGGATGAAGAGGAGGAAGAGGAGCAGGGCAGACCCTCGTGCCGGGGTTAATTTGGGCTCTGGCACAGGCAGACCTTTCCCCACCCCCAGAATTTGGGGTTTGGGGTGATCTGAGGCATCACCTCCAGCCCAAACAGAGCCCTGGGGTCCCTCCCCGTGCTCCCAATCTCTTTTGGGGCCAGGAGGAGCCAGGGCACACCTGGGAATGTGCTGAAGGCCTCGGAGCCGAAGAGATCCGAGGAATCCTCGGATGACAGGTCCTGGGTGAGGAGGGACGAGGATTTTGTGGCCCCTCTGCTGCTGGGGTGGCTCCTCACGGGGGGCTGGAGGAGAAAACAGAGAACACTCCCTGAGGAGCGGGGCTGGCAGAGGGATTTGGGGGTTTTGCAGGGGGAATTTGAGGGATGAAAGGGATTTTTGGGGTTGTACCCGGAATTTGGTGAAGTCAGCATAGGTGGGGTCGTAGGTTTTGCGATGGGCCTCGAGCAGGACGTCGATGACTTTCTGCTGCTCCTCCGAGAGTTTGGGTTTGAGGCTTTCCCTGAGCGCTTCCTCCTCCTTCCTCTTCAGGATCATCTCTCGCTTCCTCTGCACCTCCTCGTCCGTCAGGATGACTGGAAGGGAGAAGGGGAGGAATTAGGGATCGAAGCGACCCCTGGATGCCGTACCCAGCGCCTGGAAAATCGGGATTTCCACCTGAAAAATCAATTTTTCCACCTGCAAGCCCTCGGCCCCGGTTTCCTGCTGTGCCCAGGAGGTTTCTGGTGCTTTTAGGGAGGGATTTGGGGGCACCGAGGCCGTGCCAGCTGCACCCCGTGCCCTCTCTGCTCCCTCCCTGTTTGCTCGGCGCTCCCAAATCCCGATCCCGAAACCCTCGGGGCCGCTGGGTTCACCCAGCTCCGGCTCCTCTCGGCTCCCAGCTGCCACCAAGGGGTGTCCAGCACTGCTTCATGGCACTTTTAATCTGATTTTTAAGGTCAAGGCACAGCTGAACCTCCCCCGCCCTCGGGGCTGGGGATTTATGGCTTTTATTGGGGTGACGGCGCTCAGCAGCAGCCAAAGGTTGGGCTCCACGCAAGGCTGGGCCTGTTTATTTAGGGAAAAGGAGCAGCCAGGGGCAATTTGGGCTCAAATATTCACATTTTTATCAAGAACTCCAAGCCCTGAGCAGCCTCAGAAGGGCTGGAAGAGAAAAAAAAAGCGATTTTTTGCAACCGGGGAGCTGCACAAACCTCTGAGGGTCACAACTCCCGAGAGCACCGGGTGGGACAGATCCCCCCACAACCAGGAATTCCCTTCCTCAGCCTTTTCTCCAGGGACTGGAGACACCCCAGGGGCTGTTTTTAAATCCCCTGGGTGCAGAGATTGGGTTCTGGGAGAGTCAAGGTGGAATTTAGGGCGAGAGGTCGGCGGGAGGAGCTCGGGGCGAGGAACCCTCGGCCTCCCCTGCTCCTTTGGCCAAGGGCGATTTTCCGTTCTCCGTTTTCCAGCCTTGCACAATCTCAGAGGGGCCTGGGAGACCTCAGAAGGTCCGCCTGGGGCTGACAAATCGCTCCCACCTCCTCCGTGGCTGCCAGAGCCCAAATTAACCTCGGCACGAGGGTCTGCCCTGCTCCTCCTCCTCCTCATTCCCGTCCCCCACTCCCAGACCTGGATCCCAAACTGGCCCTGGATCCCAACACCCTGTGGGCCTCAAAACCTCCCAGATTCCCTTTTTCCACCTAAAAATAACCCCAACCCCTTGTCCTCCCTCATTTTTCCAGTGGCAAAGTCCATCTTTAGCTATTTTTAGCCTCTGTGGGTCACTTTTGGTTAATCCAGGCAGGATGTGCTAACGGGGCTGTTTACACGTTAACTTCTGTGGGGAAAACATGGAGAAAACCTGGAGAAAACCCCCTGGAATTGCTGCCCAGGAACTTTCCAGCCCTTCCTGGGTAATTAATTGGCTGCTGGTGCAAATTAAAGCATTTCCCTCATTAGGGGCTCCCCAAAAAACAGGGACAGCTCCCCAAAACTTGGGGACAGCCAGTGTGGGGTGCGGCCTTTTCCGCCCTCATCAACCTGCCAATCCCAAAGAATAAAATCCAGGGATTTCCATCAGGATCATTGAAAACTTGAGCACTTTTTTTCCCTCAAACACCTCCAAACCCTGATTTTCCAGAGGCCCCGGGGTGACATCAGGCTCTGTTTGCTCCCTGTTCAGCACATCAGGGAATGGGCCCTGCTTCCATATCCCGAATTTCCAGCTCCATGGACACCCTGGCCACAGTCTCCCAGCAGAAAATGTTTGGTTGGAGCTCTCCAGGAGGCCTCGAACACCTCAAACACGTTTTATTTTTAAAAGCCACTTATCTCTAAATACACCCGGAGAAAACAAACATTTGGGCCACATTTGTGTGTTTGGACTGGGCTTAAAAACCGCTTTAATTCCCTCTGCTGTTGACTTAAGTCCCTGCTTTATCCCACACGGGAAAAAGGCTCGGAAAAAAAAATCTCAGAGGGAGAGGAGGAAAACCCAACCCGGCTCCACGGGGATGGGGAAACTCATCCGGCTCTCCCTGTGGAGCACAGAAAATGTTGGAAAAGAGGATTTTTCAGAGCCACTGGGAGCCATGGAGCTGATTTTCCCAAAAAACCAGGGAAGTCCATGAGAAAACAACTCCAGGATGGGAAGGAATCATTAAACAAGCTCCTCTCAACCATTACCCGCTGCTTCCCCTGCCCTTTGCATCCCCCTGGGATGTTCCAGATCCCACCCCTGGCACCGGGGACACAGAAAAGGGACCGGACACGGCCCCTGGAGCATTCCCGGGGCTGGTTCCCGGGAGCTGGACACTCACATTCCTTCATCATGCCGATGTCCACGCAGCGCTTGAGCCGGCAGGCCTGGCAGTGCCGCCGGTTGTCCTTGGTGATGTGGCAGTCCCCACTGAAGGGACAGGTGAAGATGGCCTTCCTCTTCATGCTCCTCCTGGAAAAGGGCAGGAAAAGGGAAAAAAACCCCCTTTTTGGGCTGGATTCGCACTGGTTCGGCTGATACTCCAAACATCAGCTGAGTTGGGAGCTTCGGGCACTGCTGGAAAAGGGAAATTTCCCCCAGGGAAATGTCTGAGGGGTTCAGCCGCGGGTTAATCCTGAGATGGTTTGAGGGAAATGACCTTAAACCTGGCTTGATCCCCTTCCACTAAACCAGGCTGCTCTAAGCCCAGCCCAGCCTGCTGGGTTTAAGCAGATTTTTGGGTCTAAACCAGGATTTTTAAGGCCAGGAGGGTGGAAAGATGGAAGGATTGAAGGATGGCAGAGAAACCCCCCCCCGGCAGCAAAATAAAGCCGAGCTGGGGCCGTGTGGTTTAAACTGAGCCGCCCTAAGCCCGGCTTTGCTGGCAGAACTGGCCTGAGCACATTTTGGGCGCGCAGGGGGAGGAATTCTCGCTGCAGGACACGAGAGGAAGGAGCCCGAAATGACAGCCCTGAGCTGCAGCGAAACCACAGCCGGAACGGGAACGTGGAGCCCCCGGGACAAAGGGGCAGAGCCAGAACCGGCCAAGGGCAAAGGGTCAGAGCCAGAATATTCCAAAGGGAAAGGCTCAGAGCCAGGATCTTCCCAGGAAAAAGAGTCGGAGCCAGAAACTTTCAGGGAAAAAGGGTCAGAGCCAGAATCTTCCAAAGAAAAAGAATCGGAGCCAAAATATTCCAGGGACAAAGGGTCAGGATCTTCTAGGACAAAAGGTCAGAGACAGAATCTTCCAAGGGCAAAGGGTCAGAATCTTTCAAGGAAAAGGATCAGAGCCAGAATCTTTCCAGGACAGAGGAGCCAGAATATTCCAACGATAGAGGGGTTGGATGGGATATTGGGAAGGAATTCTTCCCTGTGAGGCCCTGGAATGGAATTCCCAGGGAAGCTGTGGGTGAAAATAGGGGTAAAAAATCTCCAATATGGATAAAAATCCCCAATATTTCCTCAGGCTGCAGCCCCAGGAATTAAAAGCTGTTTTTAGGAAGGGAGACGTCAACAAAGCGGCTTCACTCTGCCCTTACCTGCCGGGAATGTGGGATTTTCAGGAATTCATCCTGGAAAAATGGATGGCAGGGCCCTGTTTTCCCCTGTTCCTCCGAAACCTTTGGAATTTTGCTGTCCCCAATGGGGACAAACAATCCCAGCACTAGGAATTCAGCCCTGGACACCCCAAAATTCCCAATTTTGGTGCACAAAAAGCTCCTTTTTTTCCACGAAAACCCAGGGAAAGGCCGGGAATGCGCAAACAACGAGGCCTTGGAGCAGGGAAAAACATTCCCGGGGCTCGGGGCAGGCCAAAATTCCGGGTTTGGAATGAAAATTGCAGCTTGGGTGGCTCCAGAGGCTCCCAGGGCGACACCGGAGTCGGGCTCGGCTGGAATTCCATGGAAACCTTCCCGAGCCGCCCATTCCCAGGAGGATTTGGGATCCCAGGGGCTAAAAATAGCGGATTCCAGGCCTCATTCCCGGCCTGGAGTGAGGGAATTGGGTTGGGAGGGCTCCAGGGGGGAGTGGGGATGAGGGCAGAATTCCCAAGGGACGGAATTCCCGGGGGGGACAGCAGAATTCCCTGGAAATGCTGGATTTTGGGAAGAGCAGCTCCAGGGGATGCCCTGCCCTTCCTCATCCCCCAGTCCCAGAGTTTTTGAGGAGTTTTTAGGACTTTTTGGCTTGGGACAAATCCCGGTTTGTGACCCCAGAGGAGTTTTCCCACACTCCTCCCTTTTCCTGGAGCTCTGCAAGGCTCCCAGCTCCATGAAAAACAGAGAAAAACCCATCCCGAGGTTCCAAAACCACCGAAAAATCCACTATTTCCCCCCCTTGAACCCTGGGAATGTGGCACCGCCCAGAATTCCAAGCCCATTTCAGGGTCCCATTGGATTCCCATTGGGATTCCCAAGTGGTTTTTGGGATGGGGACATTCCCGAGGATCCAGGCCCACCTGAAGAAGCCCTTGCAGCCCTCGCAGGTCATGGCGTTGAAGTGGAAGCCGGTGGCTCTGTCCCCGCAGACCCCGCAGATCCTGGGAATGTTCCGCTCAGAGTCTCCGGCGGGATCGGGCAGGGAGGTGCTGGAAGCGCCCGGATCCATGGCTGGGGGGGAGGAAAAACTGGGATTTGGCATGAAAATTCGGGATTTTTCTTTTAATTCCCCCTGATCTGGGGCAAAACCAGGGGTTTATTCCTAAAATTTAGGATTTTTCCTTGGATTCCCACTGATTTGGGCAAGGAATTTTTATTCCCATTGGCTCTGGGCATTAAAACCCCCCGAAAAAATCCGATTTTTGGGATTCTGGAATGCCGGGAAAGCTCGGGGAGAGGCTCAATTAATGCCTCGCTAATGAGGCAAAACAACCCCGAGGCTCCTTAAAAATTCCCGGTGCCTCTGGCAAGGAATTTGCCTTTTTTCCCATTCCAAACCCACCCATTCCCAAATTCCAGCGGCAGCAAGCACTGGAATCCTTTCAATCCATTCAAATCCCAATTAAATCCCAATTAAATCCTAATTAAATAATTTCCTCTGCTTTGGAGCTGTTTTCCAGGGCTTCTTGAGGGGAATTTTGAGTGGGAGTTTTGGGATTCCTGAGGAGGATTTTGGGGCTTTCCCTGGAATTCCCTGGGACAGCATTCCCAGCTCTCCTCTCCTGCCATTCCCAACCAAAGCCTGGATTTTCACCTTCATTCCTTTGATTCCTCTGGAATTCTGCTTTCATTTGGATTTTCCCAGCCGGGCCTTGGGGTTGGGGTTGGGCTGGAGGATCCCCGGGGATCCCTTCCCTTATTTTGTGAGGATCTCATGGAATCATCTCCCAAGACCGATCCCAAACAAAGAAATCCCGAAATCCCACAGGAGCTGCTCCATTGGGACGCTCCAGATAAACAGAATCCCGAGGAAAACTGGGACAGGGAAGGGGTGAAAGTTTCCCAACGGAATCGGAGCAAAGAGCAGGGGCAGATCCAACGCCCCGGGAATTCCGGCCGGGAAAAACGAGCCCGGCAACTCCAGAGCTCCCGGCCCTGGCACAGGAGGGAACTCTGGGATGAGGAGTTTGGGATCCACAGATCCCGGTTTTCTCTGTATCCCATAAAAAATTGGGAATATTCCACTTTCACAGGTTACTCCTGGAGCTGGCAGTTCCTATCCCATAAAATTGTGGGAATATTCCCGGTTAAAGCCTTGGAGTGACATTCCCTGTGTCCCAAACACATCCCACTGCTCCTTTTAAATGGGAAAATCCAGGGAAGGCTGGCAGGGAGAAGCTGCCCCTGCTTGTGGCAAATTCCGAAACTCCTCCGGAGCTTCTCCCTGGATTTCGAAATATTCCCAAACAGGTTCTGGCTCCGTCACCCTCCGGAGAGGGAAAACCACCCCGGTAAAATGCAATTCCCAGGAATTTTCCTGGATTCTTTTTTTTTTTAAATAATTCCCACCCTCCCTTGGGCTTTTTTTTGCTCCAGAGGGAGGGAAAATTCCAGCAAAATGCTCCTGAAATCTGCCCCGAAAACAGGAATTGGGGAGAGGAGCTGGAATTTGGGGAATTTCAACCTTAATTCCCTGGACTGGAGCAAGGATTGTCTGATATTCCTGGTACAGGACCCCTGGGAATGGCCAGGGGGGGTTTAGGGTGGATTTTAGGGAAAATTCCTTATCCAGAGGGTGGTCAAGCACTGGAAAAGCTTCCCAGGGAATGGGCACGGCCCCGAGGCTGCCAGAGCCCAAGGAATTTTTGGAAAACGCTCATGGATATTTGGGATTTTTGTGTCCAGTGCAGGGCCAGGAGTGGGACAGGATGATCCCAACTCAGGATTTTCCAGGATTCCAGCTCCTCCCTGCAAGGAAGAGTCCGGAATCCACGGCCTTGGGGATCCCACGTGGGATCGGGGCCTTTCTAGGCCACGGCCCTGCCCCACAAGAAACTCATTTCCCAACATTCCCGGTGGTTAAAGGCCAATATCCAACCCCATTCCCAGGAGGAGAAACTCCATGGATTTGGCTCAGGGGGATTTTTGGTGTGGCATGTCCAAAATCCACCCAAAATCCACCTCAAACCCTCTCATTCCAGAGGCCAAACAACTCCTAAATTCCCGAAATCTCCGCACCTGCTCCACGTCCGACTTTTCCAGCAGCTTCCTTTGCTAATTAATGGATTATTTAATCCGGGAAGGTGGGGAAATATCCATGTGGAGAAAGAAGCAGCGGGAAGAAGAGAGGGAGAAGGGGACAAGGACGAGCTGGATCCCAAATCCCGGCTTTTCCCACCTGTCTGGACAAGCCAGGAGGAAAATTCCAACTGATCCCAGCACGTGACAGGGCCAGGCCCTGCCCTGCTCCTTCCCTGGCAATTTTCCTGCTGCTGGAGTTGCTCAGAAATTGAGGGGGAATTCTGCTTTTCCCCTTCCCGAGAGGAGCTGCAGCATTCCCAGTCCAGCTGGAGTGGGAATTGCTCTTCCCAGCTGTTCCTGGGCTGCAAAAAAGACCCAAAAATGACATTTTTGTGCTGGAAAAGGACCCAAAAATGACATTTTTTGTGCTGCGAGCAAAGCCCTGCCCTGGACCTGCTCCCCCTCCTTTCAAGGATCCCAAATCCCCCTTGGATTTGGGAATCAGATCCCACCTCAGCCTTTTCCCTGCCAGCTTTGGGACATAACCATTCCCAGACATTTTGTCCCCACCTTCCCTGGTTGGAATTGTCACCCCTGGGAGCAGCAGGAAGAGTTTTTGGGAGCAGGGACTGGGAGTTTCTCAGGAATGAAACAGCCCCAAAATCCCAATTTTTGTGCCCAGGGTGGACAGGGCAGGGCAGGGGCCACCCTGGGCAGCAGCAGGACACAAATCCAGGTTTTTCCCATGGAATTCTTGGAGTGTCCCAGCTCCTCAGGAAGGGATTGTGGAGCTCAGGACTCCCTCAGGCACAGGAATTGCACCACAAGGCCCGGAGAAAATGGGGAAAAAAGCAAAATTCCAGGAAAACTGCGCTGGGAAGGGCTCTCCCTATGGAAAAATTCCCAAAGCAGAGGTGGAAGGGCAGCGCCAGCCCCTCACTGTGGAATAAAATCCTCTTTTTGTGCTGGAAACAGCCCCGAAAGAGCCCTGGGAAGGTGTGGAAGGGACACAAGTGGTGCCCAGCTGTGGCGATTCCCAGGAAATCGGGAATTTGCTGTCCCCTCCCAGGTGAGCCCAAGGCCGGGGGACACGTCCTGGTCTAACAATAGAGCTGGGCCTTGTCAGGCGCCGGAGCGGGGGATTTATGGAGCTGGGGGGATTTTTTGGGAGGAAGGATCGCTTTTAGGGAGCTTTCTGGGGCAGCAGGGACAGGAGACCCCAAATTCCTGTTCCTCCCCTGGATAAAGTGGAACCAGGATGTGCCTGGACCCCCAAATTCCTGTCCCTTCCCTGGGATGTGCCAGGTGGAAAAGGGAATTCTCATTCCCCAGAGCCTCGTCTTGCCCAAGGAGGGATGAGGAGGAGGAGGAGTGGGAATGATGCAGCAGCCGGAGCTGTTGCAGCCTGGAATTGGGAAATTGGAGCAGCAGCCACGCCTGGGGCATGGAGAAGGTGGGAAAACCCTCAGGAAACGGCTCAGACTTTTCCAGAGAAAAATCAGGAAGGCCTCGTGTGCCAAAAATCCCCTTTTCCACTCAATTTGCCTCTGGGAAGCAGGAACATGCTCAGGAATCGCTCCAGGAAAGGAGAATCCCGCCCCAGGGTTGCTGTCCCACTGCCCAGGAGAACCTGGAGCAGCTCCCTGGAATTCCCGGGAATGAGGAAACGGCTTCAGATGCCCGGATAAAGATTCCAGGTATTGTTTTCCACCCTTTTTCCGCCCCTTTTCCATTTATTAGCGGCAGAAAAGGGCGAGGGTTGAGCTGATAAGAGCCGAGATAAGAGAAATGGGCCCGAGGAGGAGCTGAGTCAGCAGAGGCTGGAGATGAAGTGACACCAGGGGTGGCACCGGGGACATCCGGGCAGTGCCACCCCTGGCAGTGCCACCCCAGGCCCTGGCAGGAGGAGGAAGAGGAGGAGGAGGCACTGTCCCCATCAGCTCCCTCCATTTCAGAGCCTCGGAGAGTCCCAGACCTTCCTTGGCCTTTCCTGGGATTTTTGTTCCATTCTCACCTCGGTTTTAATCTTAATTTCCCTGGATTTTTGCTCCCCTCACTTTCCCCATCATCTCCCTGATTTATTTTTATTTTTAATTCCCAGAACCGCTCCCATTCCCATTTCTCTCTTTTTTAGGCTCCTATTTTCATCCCAGCCCACCTTGAAATGGGATTTTCCTTCTCCCAATCCCTGACAATCTCAGAGTTTCCCCTCAGGGAGCTCGGGCCAGGCTGGCTCTGCTTTGGCTCGGCCACAGGAGGTTAAAAATTATTCCTGGAGCAGGGTTAGCCATTAAATGGGGAAAAAACCCCTGGATTTTCCATTTATTCTATTTATTTCTCCCTAAACACAGCGGGATTTGGGGAAACAACCCCCAGCAACGATCCCGGGGGTGTTTTTACCTGGGGAAAAATCTGATTTTTGGGATTTTTGTTATTGCTGGGACATCTCAGCCCTGATCTGGTCACGCCCTGGAGATCTGGGGCAGACATCTCCCATCATCATCATCATCATCGTCATCATCTCCCAGACTTTCCTCGCTCCGGGATTCCAGAAGAAACCCAACCTCACCTGGCATTTTTTCCCTTTATTTCACCCCATTTCCGACAGGTCCAGCCCGACCCCAGGGCTTTTAAAACTTTATTTAACTTCTTTTATGCCATTTTTGGTCCCCTTGGTTTCAATCTTCAGTTCCCTGGATTTTTGCTGCCCTCGCCCCTGGGTTTAACCCCAGTTTCCCCGGGTTTAACCCCAGTTTCCCGGGGCTTTCGCTGCCCCCGCGTGTCCCGCCGCGGCCGCGGCTCCTTCCCCGAGCCGGAGGAAGATGAGTCACGGGCGGCTCCGGGGGAGGAGGAGACGCCGCAAAAACGTCGCTCAAGCGTCGCTTCTCCCGAAAACCTCTTTCCGAGAAAAAAAAAAACCCAGCTTTTCTCAAAGCTCCAGCCTCGAAAACGAGAGGAAGGAGCCGCTCAGCCGCCTCTGCCGGCCCCAAACCGCCCCAAAAACTTTTTTAGGGTGCCCAGGGGAGGATCCCCCAATTCTGGTGCACAAAATCCCCCCGTACCTTTATTTTCCTGGTCCTGGCACGGCTCGGGATCGCTCCAAAATATGGGAAGGCGCTGGGGAATTACAAAGGAGGGGGATTAATGCCGTGCCGGGGGCTCAGCCCCCCAAAAAACCCCAAGAAACCCGAACTGGGACCTTGAACGTGGGTTTAAATCGGGCGCTGAATCAAGAGAGCAGCCAGAAACCCTAAAATCACCTCACAGGAAACCCTAAAATCACATTAATACCCCCACAGCACCCAGGAACCCTAAAATAACATTACAAGAGACCCTAAAACCCCATGAACACCCCCACAGCCCCCAGAAATCCCCCGGTTTCGAAGCCCCCCCAAAAAGGGGGAGCCCCAGAGAGCGGGGAGGGACAGCGGTGCCTTTCCGGGATGTGGGGACGCCCCGGAGCGCCCCAAAACTCCGAGGTGAACTCAAATTTCTGGGGGTGGTCAGGGCTGAGACTGGACAGT
>VZTA01028096.1:0-37202 GCA_013398855.1 Mohoua ochrocephala | reverse complement strand
TGTTTTAAGAATCCCTCTACACTCAAATGCTCATTAAAGGCTGGAACATGGAAGTCAGTGCACTGCTTACATTGTTTTACATTGAAAAAATAAGTGTGTTTCTGTAGTTTAAATAACCAAATGATGATGACTATCTTTTCACATTCATTTATCAGAAGAAAATGCTGCAGATAGCTCATATATTCTGCTGCTTCTCAGAAAAAAAATGTAAAAGGGGGGAGAAAAAGGAAAAAAAATAAAGAAAGGGAAAAAAATATGCAAAACACACTGATAAAGAAAAGTACAGAAGGGGCAATGATTCTGTATTCCTAAAGAAAATCATAACTTTTCTGTTGGAGAACACTTGTATCAGTTATTTCCTTCTCAAGGGTGTCTTGGGGTGACTTTATGATGCGATTCCTTTAAAGCCCGATTCTTAGGCTGTTGCACCTCTACTCTTCCTCTACAAAATAAAAAATCCAACGTCTTCTGCATTCTAAGCTACATATGTGAAGAGGGTTCACAAAGGTCACAGAAATGGAGGTTATATTGACTGATATAAAAAAATTTAGAAAGTTATACATTTATACAGAGGCTACGCAATACAACTACAAGCACACTAAATTTCATTTTACCTATGCAAAAACATGCTTCTTTGTTATAGGAACACTCAAAACGTGCATCTCTATAGATATATAGAAGCATTGTTAATAATAACAGACCAGCTTGCAATTAGAA
The DNA here is from genome assembly GCA_013398855.1 of Mohoua ochrocephala. Classification (NCBI taxonomy): domain Eukaryota; kingdom Metazoa; phylum Chordata; class Aves; order Passeriformes; family Acanthizidae; genus Mohoua; species Mohoua ochrocephala. The sequence goes on along the minus strand of VZTA01028096.1, from coordinate 36,485 downwards.
TAGTATAAACTAAGTCTTTTTAGTAGATAAATTAAGTTATTTTATGGATCACCACGTCACAGGTTGTAGCTTCCTGTAATCTAAATAAAACACAATATAAAAATGCCTCTTCTGTGTCGGAAAATATTGTTTTGGTAGAGAAAAATGATTGCCACAATTTTAAACTCAATGCTAACTTAACCATGAAAAAAATTGATGCTCTGGGTTTCTGCCTTGCTAATATTTTTGTTGCTCTTTTCTTTTCGTGTTCTATTATAGAAGTTACACATCATGACGACAATACCACTGTCTTATGGGTTACAAAAATGTATATATGTTCTACTGTGATGTAAATAACAAAAACCTTTCTACCTCCTCTATAAAAATACCAGATAGGAATCCATTTAGGTCAACTAAAAATGTTACCTTTATACATATGCCTTTGTATAAGGTAGGGAAAAACAGGAAAAGAAAACAAAAGTAGTGTTGAGCTTTTCAGGTTTTCCTGTATATATTGATGCTGTCAGACGATAGCAGAAATGCTCCTGTTGCCACAAGGAAGTGAAAAATTGAGACAGCACTAGGGTTGGAGTGTGAAAGGATGAAATGGAAGAGCCCGTGTAAAAGAATTTATGAAAAAGATTTTGAAAGACCTTGTGATTCATCAATAGTCACTGCTAGAAATTCAATGTGTTCCTCACAGAGCACTTAAACATCGTGTTTTATCCTCCTTCCTTACAGACTACATCAGATCCCATTGATGTTGGACAGTTTCATCAATACCAGACTGTATGCACATGTACTTCCTTCATACATGTTTACTTATGGGGCTTGATGCTTTTCTTGGCCTATTGATTATGTCTGTCTTGAAGTGACTGTATTTTCTGGTTCAGCAAATGCAGACTGGTAATCTAACTCTCATACTTCTTAACTGAAGTTAAGTACAAGATCAGCCTCTAGTGAGACTTAGCATTTCTGATTAATGGAAGTGGTAGATGAAAATGTTAAAAGTACCATGAAATCAAGATGGTGTCTTGCTGCTACTGTTGCCAGTGTTTTCCAAAGGCAATCTGTTCCTCTTAAACTCTGGGAAATACTAGAAGTCTTTCTAAATATTTTAAATATATAATTAAAATTCTGCAATAAAAGACCAAATTTAGCTCTGGATGAAACTGTAGCTGTATTGAAGCAATAACAGTATTATTGTAGACCTCAGCGGGGAGGACTATGACTTCATATATTTAGTCACTGTACTTTGCTTTTCATGTAAGAACACAATACAAGGTTTGGCACAGTGATAAAAAATCACGTATGATCAAATCATGAAATCATAAAATGGTTAAGGTTGGAAGAGATTTGTGGAAGTCATCCGGTACAACCCTACCTGCTTAAGCAGGACTAAAATGGAGCAGACTGCCCAGAACCATGCCCAGAGTTGTCCAGAGCTCTAGAATTGTGTTAGTAGGTACTAATGCGTAAGATCTAAGTGTTCTGTGGTGAGGCCAGGAAGATACAGTGACTTGAACCTTTACTAGTTGTACTGCCTATCTATTAAAAGCATTTCTTTTTTTTCCTCCTCTCTTCTCTACTTCCTAGGCATGAACCTGAAGACTGAAGAGAAGTTCAGGCGACTATCACTGAATGGCTTGTCACCTTATATAATTTTTTCTTTGACTTTTTAAAGCACCTCGATTTTAATTACTGGATAAACAGACTACTTATGATTTGTGTATATATTTAGTCAATACAGTGTTGATTTCACTTGAACTGTGCTGTTTGATGATTATAAATACTACTCTGCCTTGCATTTTCTGCTTCATGAATATGATGAGTCATGACATAGCACTTAACTAAATGGATGACTGTTGTTATGAAGTCTTATGGTTGAATTATACTTTTAGCCAATAGCCATGGGGTGCTGGCCTTTTGTTATTCTTTATGTTTGCTGAGACTTTCTAAATTGTTTCTCAGATAATGCCTCTGAGATGCATTTCCTTGTTATTTATAAAGAATTTTCTATGTGAAAATCATAGAATAATATAACAGTTTGGGTTGGAAGAGCCCATAAAGATCACCTAGTTCCAACCCCCCTGCCATGTGTAGGGCCACCTTCCACTAGAATAGGTTGCTCAGAGCCCCATCCAACCTAGCCTTGAACACTTCAAGGGATGGGGCATCCACAACTGTGGGCAATGTGTTCCAGTGCTTCATCAGCCTCATTGTGAAGTGGGCCAATATATGGTCAAGAAGGCCAATATATGGTCAAGAAGGTCATCATAACTTCATAAATTATTTACACTGGCTCTTCCATTTCATCCTTTCACACTCCAACCCTAGTGCTGTCTCAATTTTTCACTTCCTTGTGGCAACAGGAGCATTTCTGCTATCGTCTGACAGCATCAATATATACAGGAAAACCTGAAAAGCTCAACACTACTTTTGTTTTCTTTTCCTGTTTTTTTTCTACCTTATAGTAACACAAAAGCTTGTGATGCCAAAATCAACAGATGGAAAGAGACCTGGAAGGAACAGGGATGAGACAATGGACAGTTCTGCTTCCTCCTGTGAGTATTCTGAGGTAGCGCAGACTGAGTTTTTAGCAATAGCTGTTGAATTTTAATTTTGTTCTTTGGATTGTGCATCGCAGTGGTATTTTAAGAGCCACATTCAAAATTAATCCTAACAAGTAATTGCACTGTGAGGGGATATATCCAGAGCACCCACTTTGGACAACTGATTTAGCTACCTCATTTCCATATTTTCCGCCTAACTTCTTCCCCTTTGGTAAGGGGCCTGAACTGGACTGTACCCTGAAGAAGTTTCCTTCTCTCCGTAGTCCATGAAGAAGATCGAGATGCTCTAATGGAGGCCCTGAAGGCTCTCTGGGTGATGTGCTCAAAGCTGCACCTCCAGCCCCTGGGATCTGTGCTTTCCTGAACCTGCATGGGGACTCTAATTGAATAAAGAATTGAATTCAATTGAACTGAATCTCATTCCCTTGTAAAACACCTGTGCATGGGAGGTTCCACCCCAAAAGCGAAAACTGATTCTTTCAAGGAAGAAATGACTCTGGTTCTGGATCCAGCTGAACAGAAGAGGACAAGGTGCCAAGCTGTTAAGACCAAGCTACCTCTTCATCTGTAGATTTGGAAATTGGAGAAATAGGTCCTGCCATAAATTCTAGTGTTCTTCTCTTACGTTGGACTTTTGCTTTGAAAGCACAGAGTATGCTAAGTAAAAACCTGGAACATTATTTGATTATTGGGAAGAAGCCAGTTGTACTGAATATCATTTGAGGTATGTGGGGAGGAGCAGAGACCTTGTGAGGAAAACAGGACAGTATTAAAGATTGATTGGTTGATTGATTGATTGATTTCCTAGCACCAGTGTACAAGTGTGAATGGGATAAGTGAACACATGAGAGCAAAAAGGCCCCTAATTGTGGCATTTCTGAAGTTTGGAATGTTTGATTTTTATGACTCTGATGTTCTGGGTTTTTTAACAAGCAGATAAGAATTGGGGTACAGGAGAAGAGGGACTATGAACACTATTTAAAAGTTTGCAATTTTTTTTTTTTGATGGAAATATGCAATGTGTCAGAAAATCAAATTTTGGATTTTCTCCCAAATTTTATCTTTCCATTCTATCTAATGTGCAAAATCTATGGCCATACAAGTTATGGTGGAGCATACTAAACCCATTCACAATGCTACCATCTTGTTCAACAGCTCAGGCGAGAGAGGGTTTGTGAAAACAGGAACACACCAGTGTCTTACATCTCCTTACTTCTGCAATAGAGGGAGCACTCCCTGGGCTATTTCAGAGCAAAGTAAAACATATTAATTCTAAACATTTATATTTTAAACTAATTTTTTTAAACTAATTTGGCATACTTTGAACAAACTTAGCAGTAGAAGTCCTTGCACAGTCAGCTACAGTGGTGTAGGAATAAGCACTGTATCCAATTTCCGAGTGAAACCAGATCATCGAAAGGTTTGCCAGTTCTATGTATCTACAAGATATAATGTAGACTGCATGTTTAGTCATGTAGCTGTCTCCACCCTCTTCAATGTGCTATTTAATTCTTGTCAGATATCAACTTTTCCACACTTCAAATGATTGCTGTATGAATGCAAAGTGTTTGAAAATGTACAGATCCTATTTGTGTGTGCCTGTGTTCCTGTAAGTTTATACAGAAGAAGCAACAAGTAATTAAAGAAAAAAAAAAAAGTAAATACAAGAAAAGGAAAAAAGTAATTATTGTAGGGAGCAGAGAGGAGACACTATCGTTCCCTAGGCAACTAATCTTTTGTCTTTATGTAGGCAAAGAGCAATCTCACATCTTCACAAACATATTCCTATTTTTTGAAGAACAATCTCTGTCATTGAATAACAACTTAGCCCAATATATAATTTTTCTGTTTGAAGTGGGAGAGTTTTATGTTTCCAGTGACAAAGGATTATGTACTTTACAAATAGTAGCTCTCTTTCATCCATTTTATTTGTCTTCTTGAAATTTTACTCATTTGAGTGGTACCTCTGTTGCGGTTTAACCCCAGACAGCAGCCAGGCCCCACACAGCCACTCCCTCACTCCCCCACCAATAGGATCAGGAAGAGAATTGGAAGGGTTGAGATGAAGACAGTTTAATAAGGAAAGCAAAAGCCACGCATGCAAGCAAAGCAAAGCAAGGAATTAATTCACTGCTTCTCATGAACAGGCAGGTGTTCAGCCATCTCCAGGAGAGCAGGGCCCCACCTCGTGTAACCATTATGTGGGAATACAAATGCCATCACTTCAAACACCCCTTCCTCCTTCTTCCTCCCACTTTATATACTGAGCATGATGTCATGTGGTCTGGAATATCCCTCAGGTCAGTTGGGGTCGCCTGTCCTGGCTGTGTCTCCTCCCAACCTCCCAAGCACCCCACGTTCCTTGCCAGTGAGGCAGTACAAAAAGCAGAAAAGGCCTTGGCTCTGCGTAAGCCCTGCTCAGCAATAACAGAAACATCTCTATATTATCAACCCTGTGCTCAGCACAATTCCAAAACGCAGCCCCATACCAGCCGCTATGAAGAAAACTACCTCAGCCAAAACCAGCATAACCTCCCAGAAGGCAAGGGGGATTTAAATAAATTAATATCAGAATACAAAATCAGATCTACTCACTCAGGTATTTTAGTCTAGTATTTTTTTTACATAAACGCATTAAGTGATACTACAAAATCCCACATCTGTAGAACAGTGCTAATGTTAATAAATTACATTACCCAAACACAGTAGAGCCTTATTCATTCTGTCACCTTAAGCCAGCAAACATTGTGATTGCTATCATGAATAGATGATTCTATACTTATTCAAAACCTCAGTCTCTTTTCTTAAGCTATTTTTGTTTCATGCATATGTGTGTGCACACACATGCCCCTGTTTAACTTACAATGAAGGAGAAAGTGCTATTCATTTCTGACTTCAAAACCACATTCCACCTGCATAAAAAAAACCCTACTTTCCTTACTGCAGTATGTTTAATGTGAATATGTGAACAAAAGAACCAAAATCCAGTGATCTTTTTAATGTTTCCTTAGTTATTCCTAAGTTATTGTTTTTGGGAACTAACTCAGAAACCTAGAGGACACGTAGCTGACGGCAAGGACAAGTTGGAGCATACAACTCATGAAAATGTGATAAACATAACTAGAATGAAAACAAACTAAAGGCAATGTGAAGAACCTGTCTTAGAAAGTTATTTGGATTTTTTTGAGGTTCTTGCATATGTTTTTCCAGCCTTTTGGAGCACAGATGGACTTCAACATGAACTTATTTAACTGGGATTTTGGCCATCACTCATCTGCTCTTCGCAAGGACCCTTAATTAACTCTCTGAACTTTTGCTAGATTTTGGCCCAAGACATTTACATTTTAATGGAGAAGACTAACACAGATGGAAGTGAGTGAACTGCCCACGATGTTAAACTGTGGATAGGCTATAAAGCGTAGATGGAACCCCAAATGTCTTGACCTTATATTCCTGGACCCTGATCACTAAACAACACAGTTTTCATCAATTTATACTATACTATGGATTTTAAAGGACATGTACTTATTTTAAGGCTTTATTAATAAGAGGAGGCAAGTAAGGGCATCCTCGCTGTTGTTCATTACACTCAATGCTTCTACCAGTTGCTGATTTTCCTGGAGAATATTAAATCTGACTGCAGTAATATAGGTCCACCAAATCAGCAATATGCTAGTGACAATCCACTAACAATATTTATACCTCCATATTTGAGGTTGTCTTAGCCCAAAGCAGTGAGTAAAACATGGAGTGAAATAACAAGACTTTCTTTGCTAAGAACCCCTGACTTAGAAAACTGTCCAATAATTCATTATTGACCTTGAAGTCTGTTACTAGGAGTCAGTAATGTTGCTTTCGTGCACTATTCCCATCAAATTTAGGAACACTTTTAAGCATCATCTGGTGACTTCCATTTCTATATGAACCTTTCATACACTGCTGAATGGAAAAATTATAGTAACGGGCTAGAAATTTCTAGCTGTTCTTGCACTACCAGCACAGATCAATAACATGGGGAATGCACTATCCCTTTAATAAAACAAAGGCTTAGGACACGGGGATCAGGGTTGAGAGACCAGGAGCCATCTTATTCCATTAATTGTCTTCATTTCATTTGGTAATATGAAAACATTAATAGAAATAAAGGGAGCAGTATGTGCAGGAAGAGCAACATTATCGCTTACTGCTTAGGGCACATTTATGCTGTTAAATTTCATATTTATACTTGACAATAACCTTTCATATATTTAGCAATTTCATCTAGAAATCTAGAATTAACCAGATCACACAGCAGATTGAAGTGTTAGAATTTTTTTAGAGCCTATGCCGTGGATCTCATTCAAATGAATGAGAGCTTCATCAACTTCTGTAGCTTAGAATCAGGCTGTGAATGCAGAGATGTATTCAAAGTAAACTTGGCTGTTTTGTTAGGGTCAAAACATTACTGCTTTGATGTTTATTTTTCCTCTACTATCATTTTGCCCTGTTATAGCCTATGTCTTCTACGAGCAATGCTGACTATTGAGGAAGTGTGGAAAAGCATGGACAGTTATAGGCTTTTTATTGTGCTAAATGTCTTTCATATACAGATTGATAAATCATGTTCTCCTCTGTTTACAATATAGCACTTAACTTCCAACTAATATTAAATGAATTTTAAATTCCACTTGCACCAGAAGAGCATGTCAGAGGCAGGAAAGATAAAGATATATCTAGATATTTGCAAGATAAGACCAAAAGTCAGGACATGAACGTATTCTTTTCTAGTTCTAGCACTGGCAAATTTGTACCAAGAAAATGCTGTTAACACAGACCTGCCCTTACTCAGGCATCTATCTTGGAGCTTAAATCCTTTTGCTGATTTTGAGACAATTTGGTATGGAATGTTCTCTTAGGTTGGCAGAAAATGTAGAAATGAGGCATTTAAAAAAAAAAGAGAAGAAGGAAACAATGCACTTCCGCTGATAAAGATATGTAGTATTAGAGTACAAACATATTAGGGAATATGCTCTTAACAGTCTAGGAGGTCTGGATGAAAGTAGGGGTTCCTAAAATATTTCACAGACACATTTCAACTATAATTTTTTTTCTTTATTTCCAAAGACTGAAACCATGTCAGTCTGGGCAATATAGTTACAGAAGTAAAACTGACCCCTGCTAATCTAAGCAGTTAAAAATCATAGTGCCATGTAATGTTATAAGAAGGCTAGGGAGGAAGCACAGGTGTTTCCCTGGTATGCTAAAGTGTACTTAAAATACTAAGCATCCCATACTTCCACAATTTTTATTTAAAGAAGAAAAACAGATATAGGCAAAAAACCCCCACACTATTTCAAAATCTGCTTTTCTTTTCAAAATAAGACAATGTACAGAGAATAACATATTTGGAGAATTCATGTTCTTAAAGTGAGCAAAATCTTTATAAGACTCCCAACCTGACATTGTCTTATGGAAAACACTCTGTCACTTGGAAAGCAGACAAGAGTTTTTTTAAAAAGGATTTTGGAAATAAAGTATTTTTCTAAATCAGTTCTGAAGTGCATTAATGCAGATCATTTTTTGTGTGGTGTTTATGCCTGAATTTGGTTAACTTGGATTTTTCTGTGTTGTTTTCATTCTGTTTCTTGTTTTCTAATACAGATAAGGCCTAACATTGCCTACAGAGATTTTGCTAGAAAACCATAGCATTATTTTCTCTTTTCACCTCCAAAAATAAAATGACTCCTTTTTCCTTCAAACCCCTCAAAACATTTAAGTCCTGGTTACAAATTAGTATGACAATTAAATCTGTATTTCTCCTATGGGCTTTTCTAACTGGAATTTTGCCCAGAGTTCCTTGGCTGCCGGGTAAGCCACAGTAGAAACTGTGGCTGGAAATGCTAGGACAGCACTAAGTAACAATAGAACCAGGATACAAATGAAACTCAAAAATTTGTATCTTGGGAGGGACTTCTAAAGAACTTACAGACCAGCATTTATAAGCTTATTAATTGGCATTTAATTACCTTCTGGTAGAAAGTGCTTATACTGCTTCTTGTTTCAGCTTCAGCTGTTAAGTGCTGAAGTCAGGTAGTACATCAGGTGTCCTGAGCCCCAGAAGGATGATGATGTCCACATGTGTCTGCAGCCTCTTGGCAGGGATCCTGCTGGACTTCCAGGACAACCAGGTGGTTGTCATAATTGATCTGATATGGATAGTGTCCTTGCACATTCTCAGGTCACTCGTTTTCACGTGCAGACTAAACCAGCGTAGGGCAGGACTTCCCATGAAAAATAAATCCTTTAAAAGCAGTGCAGCTGTAACCCTGTTTAGTATTTTACCACTAGTCCTTAGCAGAGAAACAATTTGCCATTACTACTCTTTGGGTCCTCACAATAGTAATTCATTTTGCAACTATAAAAGCTTTTTTTATAAATTTCACTTAAATGGGACAGCAACCCTGAGGGAGTGACTGCTGGAGACTATGGTGAGTTTGAGTGATTTCAGCATTAAGAAACAGCCAATCCATTGCCATGGGGAGACAGCCTTTTAATGCTGCTGCTGCTTTCTAAATGCTATGGCCTGGCTCAAAGCCTGATTGCAAAGGCTTCAGGATTTTGGCAGGTGTGCTGTTTCGTTGTCGCTTTCCTGGCATTACTTTGTCAGTAGCTTTACCCATCAGCAAGAGATGGGCTAGAAGTCAACTACATTCCCACTCTTTCCAAGAGGGCAATTCAGAAAAATGGAGCCTGAAACCATACTGTTCCTGATGTGTAATTTGTAAAAGCCCTTTGGTTTTTTATGTCCTTTTTCGTTTGTTTTGCTCACTGTAACAATTTCATGAGAACAAGAGTATTTAGGGATTTCTTGGCCCAGTCTTCCATACTTGGGAGGTTTGGATGGCTCAGAAAAACATGAATTTCTGAGGCCAAAGCCTCCTACACCCATATGCTTAAAAATTAACGTCTGAAACACAGTATTTCACTGACAGGAGACATTGTCTTTAAATGACACCAAGATTAGTGGTGATGCCACATACAAGGAAAGTGGGAGGGAAAGCAAGTGAGTGGGGTCCCTGAGCTATGTGGGTCCGTAGGAAGAGGTTGTAGCTAAGTAAATGTGTCACTGATGTTTAATAAATGTATCTTACCCACCTCATTACTGTTAATTTCTTAAAATGAAAATAATCATAGTTATGTATTCGTAGGTCATCTTTTCCTGGCAAAATGTCTCCTTTTTCCCCACTTAATCTATTTATGCAGCAGATGACTGACACATTCCGTGTAGAGCAAAATAGAGCATTCAATAAAAACTCCTTCTCCTCCTCGCTGTTAAGAATAGAAAATTCCATTGAACTTGTTTTGTTGAACATGAATTATTTGTCAGTTCTAAAGACTTCAGTGTTCTTTATTATTTCCTTGGGAAAATGACAACTGAATTTAGTTGTAAAATTTATAACCTTCTTATTGCACAAAGAGGGAACGGCAGCTCAGTAGCAACAGCCTTTTTTTGGCACTATGCAGGTCAGCAGATTATATTTGACAGTGCGCGTCTATCGAGACGATACAGTTTCTCAGTGTTTTTGTGGTTTTAAGCAGAAAGACATAATGTGTATCCACATAAAGGTGGGGATGGTTACACAGCCATATGTAGGTAGCAAACAGAAGCACAGTAGGTTGGAAGGCACCGTGGAAAATCTCTAATCCAACCTCCAGCTCCAAGCAGGGCCAATGCTAACTTGAGACCAAGTTGCTCGGAGCTTTATCCACTTGACTCTTGAAAACTGTTAAGGTTGGAGACTGTAAAACCTCTCCAGGTATACTGGAGAATCACTGTTTGATTCTCCTCATAGGGGAAAAGTTTCATCAAATGGAACTCTCTTGTTTCAGTATATATCTGTTGTATCTCATCTGCTACCAGCAGCATGCCTTGTCTCTGTGTATACTTCACAGCTCACCTCAGTTTGGAATACTCTACAAACTTGATGAGAAGACACTCCATTTCCTCCAGGTAATTGATAAATGTATTAAACTAGTATAGATTCCTGTGGTACTTTGCTTTCAACCAGTGTCCAATATCCTTTTAAACCATTTTTTACTCATCTAGTAGTAGTCAACATGTCATGGTCTTAAAGATGCTCTGAGACATCATCTAGAAAGCTTTGCTCTTGTCAGGATAATTGACATCCACTTCTCACTCCTCATGTATAAATTTAGTCCTTTCATCTAGAGGGTAATCAGGTTGATTTTGTAACATTAATTCCTGGTAAATGCATGCTGGTTACCATTCTAGTTACCTTTTAATTCCTTCAGTTGCCCAGAATGTGCATCAAGCGTACTCATTCCATGATTTTAGAAGCCTGAATGTTAGACAAAACCTTGAGTCATGCTTCGTACTTTTTCTGAGGATGAGTGCCATATCTGTTTTTCTTCAGCCATTGTGGGCCTTCCCTGATTAAATGACCTTTCAAAGATGATAGAGTGTCATGGTGACATCTTGCAGCTTTCTTAGCACCCCAGATACATCTCATTAGGTGCTATGGACTTGCATAGGATGAGATTTATCAAGCAATCCCTGAATCTATCCTTTTCCACTCCTGGTAGATTGTCCTGAACATTATCTCCAGGCAGAAAGACCTCAGAGACTTTGTTGGTAATAGCTAAGACAAAGCAGTCTTTGGGTATTTTAGCTTTTCTTGTTATTTGTGCTATTATTGCTTTTGTGCTATCTCAGCTGTGCTATTTGTTATATAAATAAATACTGGAATTCCCAGGAATAAGGGGTGAAAATGTTGCCAAAAGTCTAAGACCCTATGGTAAAATGTATTCATTTTACCAGAGAACAACAAAAATGCTGTCTAAAACTTCATGTTTCTGGAAATAAGAAACTAAAGTGGTTAACATTTTTAAAGCTTAAAATATGCAAGCCAGAAGAAGAATTTACTGTCCTCCTTTTTTTTCTAAAGGTTGAAAGGCCTTCTTGCTGTTAAGATTCCAAGTCAGCTTTTTCCAAAGAGGGATGTTCTCAAACTGTGTAGAGTTCAATCAAAGGCAGAACATGCTATTGAGCCTATTCATTGTCTTCACATACCTATCTGACCTATTATCTGCATTATTTATCCACATGTGTGCACATTTTCATAGAAAAACATACACACATGCAAATATATACACTAACAAATTTCTCTATATTTGTATATAAAATCGGGCCTTTAGAACATGCTCAGAAGCACAAGGGAGGTAAGATTTGAGTATGCTTTGAGTCAAGAATGAGTCCTGGATGTGCTGAGTACAGCATAACTAATGTTTTTTCCTAGAATGATTTGGATTGGAATGGACCTTAAAATTCATCTAGTTGAAAATCCCTTTGCCATGGGCAGGGACACCTTCCACTAGATCGGGTTGTTAAAAGCCCCATCCAACCTGGCCTTGAACACTTCCAGGAATGGGGCATCCACAGCTTCTCTGGGCCACATGTTCCAGTGTCTCACCACTCTCATAGCAAAGACTTAATCTGTCAATGACTATTTTGACATTGTATCTCTTCAAGCACAAAGGGGGTGCATGAAGTCAAATGCAAGTTAATCTAGTAAGAATAATAATGACAGGCACTGTTTGTGGGTCTTAGCATGCTTAAATATTCTCTTGAGATCGCCCATTAACCCTGCCATATAAATACAGTGAAATATCTATGCTCTTATACAGCTTTGAGGGTCTAAAAGAGATTAGAACAAAGGCACAATAGAGAGGAAAAAAAATTTTTAAATGTGCCAACCAGGTTAATGTCCACAAAATTTTTTTATTACTTGTTTGGGAGAGAGGTATTTAAGATACTGCACATTCTTTCTCACATAAATATTCATTTGTTCACTTCTATTTGCTGACCTTTTTCTCTAGACCTCCATGGTGTCTTAATGAAACTTTTGTGAAACATTGCAAAACCTTTTTATAAGGAATATATTTCCTTTTCCAGTTACATCTGAAATGGGGGTTTGAAAACGTGGACTAGCTAAATCACTCAATCTGCTGTCTTACTGAGTCTGCCAAATATTACCATAGTTTTGGGGCGGACGTCTGGCATAGTTGCATAAAGTGCCCCCATTGCTGGTATACTGCCCCTGTATAAGAGATTTTGACAATAAAATGATACATTGAGAATGCATCTGTGTAGAAGACAAGATGATGATATGTGTAGGGGATGACCAGTATAAATGTTGAGATTAAACTGATTTGACACTTTAGAGTCAAGCTCTAAGGTATGTCAGGAGCTGAGCAATACCCTCAGGAACCATCAGTCTGTATAAGGATTCATATCAATATTTAGATCTCAATGAGATTTCCTTAATCTGGATCTCATTTTTTTGTGCATTTCCTTTCCATACAACAACAGATCTTTTTCAAAATTCAAGAATAGCTTATCTGTTAGGTTTTGTGCATCTGTATGCAAAAGAAAGTTTCTAATATTGGATCAGAAAATTTTTCTTCTTATTGCAATGGAAAACATAGTAACGACTTCCATTGTTGTTGTATGATAAGGAAAATGTGGGTTGCAGAAAATCTGGAATGCTACTGTGTCTTGGCTCATCCATATTCTGCCACCATTTGCATGCACAATGGCCTTGTGAGTAAAGAGGAAGAAACAGTTTGGGAATTGGATAGCTCACAGTTCCAGGAACTATCAGAGACAGAATTCATATACTGTCTTGCTAAACTGAATAGAACAAAACAGCTTTCCGTTGAAGAGCACTGTAAAGATAACCATAACTGTCAAGCCATACCGCTGTTAAAAAACAACATCCAAGCTCAAGTAATGAATGTTTCCTTTTGAAGTTTTTGGAGTGTATGTGAGAATGGTTTCAACTAAAAACTCTTTTTGTGGAACAATGGGAGTATTAAGATCCAAGTAGGAAAACCATATACCCATTTTTATATCAGTGTATGTGCATTTTAGGGTTTTCGTTTTCCTACTATACCTCTTTTATTTAGCCTATTAGTATGAAAGAAAAACAGATACCAAAGCAAACCAGAATTATTTTCTTCTGCTTAACCTATAACTTCCTGTACTTTTGCACTTGTTTCTTCATATCCCATTACTCCAATCATAAGAAACTTGCTTTTGCTCTTGAAATCAAACAAGAAAACCGTGGCGAGTTAACTGCTGGTTTCTTCTACAGTGGCAGTCTAGTAAGATCCTAATGGAAGGCTCTCAGCATAAGGGTGATCTGTGATGTTTAGAAACGAATATGATGACCTGTCCTAAGGTACTACTACTGGTATATATTAACAATGTCTTCACAAAACTCTTTATTTACAATACTCCTCAGTGTATATAGGGATTAATTATATCTTCAGGGCTACCTTCAGCAACAGGTGATTTCTTCTGAGATAGGGAAAAAATGGAATGTGAAAGCAGATATTTCATCTAGAAGGTCTTGTCAGAGCGAGGCCGAGTGCATACCATCGGTGCACCAGAAGAGCAAAAGTGCAAACTACTTGAGCAATAACAACAACAAAAAAATCCCCATATTTAGTATATACTGAATTTGATGTAAGGCTTCTGCTAACTTTCGTGTGTATTGGGCTTGTGATGTCAGACTTTCTTCCACATCTGAGTCTGTGCACCCATACTATCCATTAACTGTGAAATATGCTTTACTACCTCACATTTGCAGTTGACATTGGAGGCACTGTACCTGGGCTTATTTCTTGGGCAAAATGCAAAATGTTTTTCCAAGTTCCCTTCTTTCATGAGAAGCAGTCAACTTCTACTACTGGGTACAATCTCTTTAGAATTTATTGACATATCAGGAAAGGCAGGCAAGAAAGAAGCAAGAAATGGTAGTATTTCTGCTGGCAGGCATGGGGCTTTTTATAATCAGTGCTGTAGTTAAGCAATAAACACCCTGACAGATCTGACAAGCTAGAAACTATATGCAAGGAGTTGCAGATTTGTTCTTCTTACCGTTTCTTACCTTATAGACAAATTCTAAGCCCAAAAGACTAACAACACTAAATTAGAAAACATTTGAAAGGTCTATTATTCTTCAGTGTCAGTTGATCTAAAAAATTCCAATCTCACAGGTTCCCAGATTCAGAATGAAGCTGGTGTTTCAGTGAATATTTAGATTAGGCTCCCTGTTCTTTTTCTTTAGAAACCTTTTTCCAGAGAGGATTTTCAGCCTACCCAGAGGTGGAGGTAGAGTTAAGGACATAATATCTCTTTTTTCCTATGTCTTGAGAGATAGCTTCTCCCTGACTTCTTGGAGTACCTAGCATGAGGAAAATACCTAGGGGTACTTGCTTTTTCTAGGCCAAATGTTTTTGCTGTAGAATTTTTGAAATTAAGGTTGTGATAAATAAAATGAGAAACACATTGCACCTACAGCAACTGTACTCTCACTGCCTGTTCCCAATAACTTAATGTGAAACCTGTGGAAAAGTAACTCATTATGTGAAGTTGAGAGTGATCTATTCTGCAAGAATAACAAATTGCATATACCAATTAAGAACCCAGGCCATCTGGCCCTTTGGCAAGATACCTGCTGTATCTCCACTTGGTGTGATAAATTAAAAAGCTGTTTCTATGTGCATACTCAGGCCAAACATATTTTCTTCAAAATATCTGCTGTCTTAGCCACTCATTAGGTCAAACAGAAGTTTTAAGTTTTGTTTTGGTTACGGTTCCACACTCTCAGCTGACATCACTTCATGCACGTGAAGATAATGATGTGAAATTCAGTGCTTTCTTTTCACAGTAGAAACTGTATCTACCCCTCTGTAGTGAGGAGACAGGGTCATCGAGTTTCACTGTTACATAGAGGGCATTTCCTAGAACTGGCACTCTAATGATTCCCTGAATCGTATTTCACAGCTCCAGTTTCCTTCAGTGGCTGAAACTTTTGGTTATATACCAAAGCTATACCAACCTCACTCCAGCATGTAGCCTCCAAACCTAAGCTAGGTATCTGCACACTTTCTTTGAAGGACTTGCCTGAAATAACCAGTGAAAGATTATAAGGAAAAAGTGTGACTTGAATAGCCAAGTGCAACCTGGAGTGGCTTCCTTTCTCTCAGTATGGACAGCCAGGATATTTTACCTTGGGTTACAGATCCCCTGCTGATAGAACAGTGTACATGGGGCTCTCCTGCTGAAGCTCTTTGATTCTGTGCAGATAGTTATGTATCCAGCAGAGAGAAGAAGAAAGTAACTCTTATTTGATGGTTAAGTGCTGGTATGGATGAATCAAATTTGTGTATTGACGAATCTTCAGTTGTTTCTGAAAAGAATAATGGTTTCATTGGTTTTGAAATGTAGATTAGATAGCCTGATGATTTCCAAAACTCCCTGGTTTGAGAGTCTTTGTCCCAAAGGAATTTTGTACCTTATCTTGGGGGTATATCTTCAGTAAGTTCTGTAAGAGAGGACACAAGAAGCTTTTCCTACCTCTGTGTAAGTGTGGGAGAGACTGAGAGCAATGGAGCACCAATGGTGGGGAAGTAGTTCTAGCTTTTATGGTTCTTCACCCAGGAGCTATAACTACTAAGCTGAACTTGTATATCAACTGCCAAAAAAAACAGCAGTCAGCAGACTTATTTCACAGAATTCAGGATCCAGTAAATCTAAAATCCCAGCCCAGAACAGGCAATAAGGCTGCAGAGCCCAATTTACTCCCCCCATTTCCATCAGCAACGGAGTACTGACTCCTAGTGAGATGACCCCAAAACTCATTCCCTGAGGCCCATGGGGCATTTTGTGATCTTGGCTCTGCAAACTATTAGCCTGCAGGTTAGGAGATCAGGAAAGCTGGTTACCCTGTGAGAGTCTGTATACCAGCTCATGATCTGCAGGTGTCCTTGATCTTTCTGATTTAATTGGTGAATTCCGAGTTCTGCTTGAGCTGTAGGAGTAGGGCAGCTTAATGTGTTTGGAGGATTATATTCTTGCAGTTTAAGAGCAGTGTGAATGCCTTGAGACATTACAAAATTTGTGCCTCAGGAAATATATTTAAATGTCTCTGGGACAATGCCTGAAATAGGCATGTTAAGGTTTAAATTTTGAATATTGGTATTTACTGGGAAAGTTAGTTATCACCCTTTTTTTTGTGCATTTCAAAGAAATTTTGTAAATCAGGCTGGAGGTCTGATTGAAAGACTCAGGCTGATTACTGTTTTGACCTACTTCAAGTGAGCCTTTACATTTTTAATACATCTCTCAAACCTCCTCTACTGTAAGTCCTCTCAGGCATACCATCTTTCTACAGAAAAAAAATATTTCAGAATTTGTAAGTGGAGAAGAAATTGTTAACTATGATTCCATTGGTTTCTAAAAAACTATTTGGATATCACCAAATATTTGGCCTTTCCCTGCTAGTAAAGGTCTAGATTCAAAGCTTTTCTTTCTGTGCCAGTATCTCAAAAAAGCAGTTAAGAACATCTACTAGAACACTTTCCAGATAAAGTTGAGATTTGAGAGCTGTTGCTCATCTAGAAAAATTACACATTCATGGGAGAATGTGGTTTTTTTTTTTTTTAATCTCCTTCTCTTAGTTAAGTGTATCTGTTGAGGGGAAAAGAAAACAAAATAGAAAGCCATAATGTTTCAATGAAGCTATGACAAAAGAGGCCATGGTCATCAGCCAAATAGTTTACCAAGGCATGTCAATGCAGACCTTAAAGATTTCATCTTTTAAATCTGGCTAGATTTTGTATTCCTCACACAAATATCACTCTTCTTCCCTTGCACTCTTCCTCTTCATAATACCAGTCGACCCCTGATTATGTCTCTGAAAGTAATATGCATGTAAGTAGGAACTGCATGAGTAGTTCAGAGAGCATAATTTTTTGCCTTAGTCACTGTTTTCTAGTGGGTGGTCATAACAGCAACTCAGACTGATTTTGTGATATTTAACAAATGGCTCAGATTCTGTGTATGGCTTGTGCCTAATTGCCTTACCATGCCTTTGCATATCTTCAAAAAACACTTCAACACACAGGAAACAACCTCAGAGAATGAGATTAATTCCCAGTCTCACTCTCTTTTACTCTTGAAATGCTACAGTTCTTGAATTACATAAAAATATTTGGGATGGGTATCTCCATGAAAGGTTGGAGTCAAGTGGAAACTCTGAACATGATTGCATGTAGTTTTCAATTGAAATATCCATCTGTGCACTTGGCTTCCTTCAAAACATTTTTTTCTTTTCTAAGTCTCCCTCTCTCAATCTCCCACCATCATGAGATGAGAAGATGGAGATATATTATGTGCCAATGAAGCACCTGCTTATTTTTCTTTCAAGAGCCTCTTCCGCACTGACTGGTCTGTTTGCCTAAATTGATCCATAATGTTTACACCAAGTAGTTTATCTGAAACTGTTGTCTATAATAAAATACAGTTTCTATTACACCATAGTCACCTTTTACAGTATTTCTGTTTAACTTATGTGAAATGCTCCTACATTGCTTGAACATGCCCTAGACCATGTAGGATGATAGAAATAGCAAAATCTCACTGATTGAAGGATAGTAGGATTGTTGTTTGTCTGTTTCCAACACTTGTGAGAAACATGTAAGTCTCGTTTGCCTGTCATTATTGTATAATCTCAGTGGTGCTGCATATGAAAAAGGAATATGTTTGACACAGGTATATAGGAATATGTGTTGCCATCAGATCTCCAGTTTTATTCTGAACGATTTCAGTAGAAAAAAGCCTGGATAAATAACATGGAATATTTGTCTTGAAACCAAAAACTTGCTACTTAAGAAGCATTGGTTTGAAAGGAATGTTCTGAGAGTTGTGCTCTTAGAAAAACCTTAAAACAAACACAGTGAGAAGATGTTGGCATCTGGGAGATTTTCTTGGTTTGAAAGACAGGTGTCTGCCAAAAAAGGCAGGAGCCTCCCTTGGAATGGAAAATGTAGCCCCCTTCCCTCCGAATTATTATAATTTCGAAATTAAGGGGCTTTCAGGCAAAGATACGAGAAATAGGAATAACAGTTCTTTACTAATATATGTCTATCAAGACAAACAAAACACCAATAACTGTGTCAGTAACAACAAACAGAACCAGTAACCCAGTGCCAGCCTCTCTCGGCTGTCAGCCCCTTTCCCCTTTCATGTAGTTCCGCTCACAGCCGGCAGGGGCGCTGGCGGCTCCCGATGGGCAGGGTGGGTGCAATTGTTCTCCCGCGGCTGCAGGGGGCGCTCTGGTGGAGGGAGCACGCAGTAATGGCGGCCGGGCCGAGCCGGGAAGGGATGGAAGAAAGTCTCCACAAACCCCCAGGGGCAGCCAACCCCGGTGCCCCAGCAGGACCCTCGGGAGCAGCAGGCTGGAACAGCAGGGATGAGCACAAAAATCTCGAGTGGTAGATGAGATGCATCAAACTCTGGAGCTGCAGCGGGAACCCCAGGACATCTCGGCAGGCAGGGGGTGTGGAGCTGCAGTGTAGCGAAGGCTCGGAGCAGTGGCAAAGGAACGGCGGGGGCGGGGCAGCAGCAGCCGGCTCCCAGCAGGGCAGGGAGAGGTGGGCTGGGGATCCCCCGGGGTTTTTCCCTGAGGTACCTGAGCAGATGGTGAAAAAGTCCCTCTCTTAGTGAGGTGGGGTATTAAATGGGGTTCCAGTGCAACGGCTGCTCCAGCAAGCAGAGCTCCACTCACGAGAGAAGGAAGGCAGCAGAAGGCAGAACCCCACAGTGGTGACGAATTCTCCCCACAGCAACCACAGCTTCTTTCCCCTCTGAACGCTGAGAGTGCAAGAGAGCCAGGGCCTCCACCCAACCCCTTTTTCCCAGTTCAAATCTCGCGGCATCTCTGCCCTACACGAGAAAACCCCAGGAAAATGAGAGTCACCAACTGGACCCCTCCCCCTCTGGCCAGGTCTTTTGTCTCTCTTAAGTATCCAGTCGTTACCTGGCAGCAAGCATGGGGAAAATTCTCTAAGGGAAAAAGGAAAACAAAAGGGGAACTCCTAAAACCCTAACAGAGATAATTAAACTTTTGTATTGGAATACAGTAAATATAAGTGATTTCATTTGTATTAAAGGTAACAGGAGAACTTTTCAAAAGATAGTAAATTATTTCTTATGGATGTCATTATTACAAATATGAAACCTGAACTTGTCCCTGGTGAAGCCAATGGCAAAGCTCCCACTGGGAGCTGTGAGATTAGCTTTGAGACTGGAGAGGTTAAAAGAGTATGAGATTCCTTCACACTGCAAAATGTACTGTTTATATAGTAAGTCAGATAGAAATTGCCTCAGAGTTAAAAAAAAAAAATATATGTATATGCTTTATGCTGTACATCATAAGATAATGAAAAGTGAAAATAAAGTTTTCATTTTTTGCAGATAAATTATAGTCCCGCATGGATCTGTAGAAAATGTGCAGAGTTCCAGAGAGTTAAGAGGTGGGTGTTGGCTTATGAAATGTGGACTAAAATCTACCCTGTTGCCTGCTTAGGAAAACTAGATATGAGTGTAGATATGAGAAAGAATAAAAGGAGGCAGCAGGAAGATGAAGCCTGACAGGATCTGACAGCACAAGGTTAAAATGGCAAGGACATTTATGCTAATGAGTCTGTCATACTCCTTTTCTTTTAGAATCTGTATTTACTCTTAAAGCAACAAAAAATGTTGAGAGGGAAGGAAAGAGGAGCTTGCTGTCATTTGCTAAAACAAAAAACCATGTGCGAGCATTTCTGTCACTCAAATAGCTTTACACTCTAGAAGAGATTGTGCTGGACCCCGTATTTGCCAACCTTCAACCAGCTCTGGGCATAGCGGTGGATTCTCAGTGCACAGCACCAGTGACAAAGGAGCAGCTGTCTTCCATGGAGTATTATGAAAGGCAATACTTGTAATACTGACAGCATTGCTTGAAAAGGAGGGGTCTGATATTGCCATCTTATGTGATAAGACTCTGTCACAGCTTTCCTAGAGATCCCTTGTACTGCAATGAACAGTTTGGACAACACGTGCACCAAACATCAAGTTCTGGGTGGCATCACTATTCATCTGATGTCATGTGGGTAAGCACATGCATTGTTAAGTTCCTTTGCTGTAACCTGTTTTTCAGTTAGAACATCATCTGAATTATCAGAAACGGAGGTTAAAGAAGGAGATGGGGAGTGTTTTCTCATTTGTGTGCAGAGCCCCTACTTTATCAGTTTAAATAAATAAATAAATAATCAAATCTTGTTTTGATCTTTGCAAGCAGGTGGCTTATTTACATTCAACAGTCTGAATTACTCTGAAGAGGTTTAAAAATGTTGACAGAACTACTGATAAAATAGGCAGCCTTCACTGAGAAAAGGTAATTGTAGCAGGAATAAGCAGGCCTATTCAGGCTGCTGCTTTCGCAATTCAAGCTTTCTGCCTTGGCTCAATGATTTCATGAAAAATAAGTCATCAAGGGAGAGTCCTATGTTGTGCTTTGTTTGTTTAGGAAGCAGGTGCAGCACATGTTTGTAATTTTGAAGTGCTGATACTCTGCAATTTCTGCAGTGTAGGTGAAACCTGCTGCAAAACAGACCTTACCGTTTAACTCATTTTTCTTTCTGCTTTTCAGTAAGGAGCCATTCTACTCAGCTAGAGTCTTCTGAAAGACCTGAACTGTCCAAAGACACATGACACAGAGCAAATCATTAGATTAAGATTCCAGTTTGGCTGGTTGTAGGTATTAATGGATTTAGTATCCATTTTCTCTTCCCTTATTCAACATGGATGATGAATCATGTCAAGTCAATTAAAATTGCGCTTTTTTGGGTGGAAAATGGAATGATTAGGCTATGACATTTTAGTGATAAATAATCAAATAGCCATCAATAATAATCAATAGGGATAAATAATTGAATATCCTGTTTCTAATTTTCTGCACTTCATAATTAGTATTGACATTCATCTCCAGCTGACATAAAATTAACATTGGTTCTTGAAGTCAAATAGTTAATTTCTGGCAATTTGTCAATTAGGAGTCCCACCACAATAATGGAGTTATTGCCAAGAATAATTTCATCTTTTTATAGTATACATCTTCATAATTAAAAAGCACACAGAGATGCTCAGTTATTCTAGACTAGAAATTATTAGTTAGTCTAAACTATTTATTCTAGACTAGAAATTACTAAACAAGGAAAATGAAGGCTTCACAGCACCAGGTGGAATGGCTGTGGAGGCGTGGAGGCAGGGGGTGGCACGTGAGACAGTCCTGTAGTAAAGCCAATGTGCAGTGGTTGGTAGTCAGCACTGGGCTCTCAGCAACCTTTGGGAGCCATGCCTGCCTGTACACTGCAGCAGGGTGACGTCCTCAGCATGGGATGAATAAATGGGACTAGAATGAGGAAAACAGATCAAAATTGTATACCAAGGGCAGACACACACCACTTGTGATATGTTCCACAGCACATTTTGCTGCACCCACCTTCAGTTTTCCTCTCTCTTTAGTGGAGAAAAGGCATGCCTTTAGAGAAAAGGAGAAAACTGGAACCTTTACTTCTAAGTATTGATGTTAGGTACTAAGTGACTTCTAAAAAACTCAAGTGCACAGTGCATTGTAAATTGTAGAAAAGCTAAGAATGCCTGCTTTCACCTTGTGAATATTTATTTATACTGGTGTTTGAGATTCTCTGAATGGAACTAGCTTGTGAGAAAAGCACAATTGGGTGAGATTCTCTTTAATATTTGCAATCACCAGGATATCATAGAAATAGTGTTGCTAAGGTTTTCTGCACCTTGTACTAGCTGCAGGTTTTGGGAAAATACTAGAGAAGCAATATTGTAGAGACAATTCTGAGTCTTCAGCATTTTGCTATTTTACTGTGGGGCATGTCACCTTAAGGCTTTAACACTTCTAGGAATGTACTGGAGGGATCTGCCTAATTCCACAGTAAATCACCTTTTGTCTAGAGTACCAGGTATTCTTGACTCTGCTCTTGTGATGATCTCACTCTGTACCAGTCTGACATGCTAATGAAATAAACACTTTTCTTTCACTTTCACTTTGGCAAAACATCTCCTGGTTGTTTTATTTCTTTTTCTATTTTATTCACAAATGAAGACATACATGCACAATATATACTCCATATTAAGAATAGTATTACAACACACTAGGGAGCATTTAAAATTAATTAAGAGGTAAACATGTATTTTAAATGATCTAAGAAGGATCATTTAAAGTAAATGTAAGTATATCTTCTATAATAAGTACTTCTATAACTATTTCTAAAAAGATAGTATATTCATAAGCACATAAATCATAGAGAGTTAAGCACAAATTCCATGAGGCTACCATGGGGTGTACAATTAGATCTGAAAAAAATTTCCAGCTACAGGACAAATTGTATGAAGCTTGTATTTTTATGCCCATTATGCCTGCTCAGCGTCTGTTTGGAAGGTTGTCTGTTGCAGGTGCTCAGAGAAGCTGTATTCTAAATATTCACCTAGATATAGTGGGAGAAAAAAAAAATCACCTAGATTTTTTAGATCCAAGATCCTAGAAAGCTTCCTGAAATATTCAGCTTGACCAAAATACATGCTGATCTACTACAAACCCATTACCCTAGCAGTTAACATATCTAAGACTCAGTTAAGATATTTAATTATTGAAATGTTTGAATAGTTTTGTCACAGGTATGTCCATGAATTTAAAAAAAAAATCCTTTTTATACCTCTTTATAAGTGGAGGAGCTGAAGTACAGAGACAAAAGGCCTAGTCTTTGAGACTGCTGAGATGTTGAATGTGTGTGAGAAGAGATGAGACTAAGGTCTTCCAAGCTTCAGGGAAGCACTGATTTCCTTGCCTATTCTTTAAGCAGATCTTCGAGTACTGCAATTATTTTCATCAAAACTTCTGCAATACATAAAGAGGAAAGTGCCATAAAGCCTATTATTGAGGTTTTTCATGTATGTCTGTTTGTGTAAAATATTCCTTATTTCCTTAGCATTTCAGCCTATTGTATGCATATGTGCAGACTACACAGTTTTGTGGCCTGTAACTGATGTGTACATGAATTACTTTAAGTAGAGCACATCATAGTACCACAGGCTTTTGAGATTTCCATTATGAATGATGAGTATGACCAAGCAGAATGCTTTGAATGCTATGTATTGAGGTAAACATCATGTCAATAATGACTCATAGTCAGAATCTTGCCTGCAAAGTCTTTAGGCCTTGAGAAAGATGTGGGTTTTTAATCTAAATTTGAAAATGTTGTTGTGTCATAAAAGAGTACATTGCAGGTAAGTATGATGAGGAAAAACCCGACATAGACCTTGAGGTGACACAGATTGTTGCGGTCAGAAGTTACCCTTCCTTGTAAGGTTTTTGTTTTGTTTTGTTAGAAGGAGAATTTGAGATTCGTACTTCACATCAGTCTGTCTATACCTGCATTATTCACAAACTGTGATTTCCATGCACAGAGGACTATTTCCATTTTCACGACACAGTTCAGATGGAGTCCAAAACTCCTCTCTGCCTCTGTTGAATAGGAGTACTTAGCTGTTAGCTCTTCGCTTTAACAAGGCGAGGTGTTGTGGAGAAACCTAGGGAAAACATTTGACTTACAAAATCACAGAGTCACATAATATGTCAAGTTAGAGGAGACCCAAGGATCATCGAGCCCAACTTCCGGCCATGCACAAGACCCATGAGTGGCCCAAGAGTCGTCACAACATGCACCCAAGAGCATTGTCCAAATGTTTCTTGAACTCTGTCAGGCTTGGTGCTGTGACCACTTCCCTGAGGAGCCTGTTCCAGTGCCCAGAAAACCTGTGGGTGAAGAACCTTTTTCTAATATCTAACCTAAACCTCCCCTGACACAACTTGAGGCCATTCCCTTGGGTCCTGTCACTGGTCACCAGAGAGAAGAGGTCAATGTCTGCCCCTCCTCTTCCCCTCACAAGGAAGTTGTAGACTCTGATGAGTTGTAGACTCAGTCTCCTCTTCTCCAGGCTGAACAGACCAAGTGACCTCAGCCTCTCCTTGTACAGCTTCCCCTCAAGGCCCTTCACCATCTTCACTGCCCTCCTTTGGACACTCTCTAACAGCTTTATATCTTTCTTATATTGCTGTGACCAAAACTGCACATGGGACTCAAAGTGAGGTTGCCCCAGTGCAGAGCAGAGCAGGACAATCCCCTCCCTTGCCCAGCTGGCAATGCTGTGCCTGATGCACCCCAGGACACGGTTGGCCCTCCTGGCTGCACGGGCACTGCTGACTCATGTTCAACTTTGTGTCAACCAGGACCTCCAGGTCCCTTTCTGTGGTGCTGCTCTCCAGCATCTCATTCCCCAGTCTGTCCGTACACCCAGGGTTGTTCCATCTCAGGTGCCGAATCCGGCACTTTCCCTTGTTGGGCTTTATATGGTTGGTGATTGCCCAATCCTCAGATTTGCCAAGGTCTCTCTGCAGGGCCTCCCTGCCTTGGAGAGAGTCAGTAGCTCCGCCCAGTTTTGTATCATCTGTGAAACTGCTCCATATCCCTTCCAGTCCTTCATCCAAATAATTTATGAAGACGTTAAAGAGAATGCAGCCTAAGATGGAGCCCTGTGGAACCCCACTAGTGACAGGTCACCAGTCTGATGTCACCCCATTCACTATAACCCTTTGTGCCTGACCCATGAGCCAGTTGCTCACCCATCCCATGATGTGTTTATCCAGCTGTGGGCTGGACATTTTGTCCAGGAGGATACTGTGAGACACAGTATGGAAAGCTTTACTGAAATCCAAAAAGATTACATCAACTGGCTTGGCTTGATCAATTAGGCGGGTTACCTTGTCATAAAAGTAAATCAGGCTTGACAAGCAGGACTTTCCTCTCAGGAAGCCATGCTGGCTGTGACCAGTGACTGCATTGTCTTTCAGGTTTTTTTTAATACCTCCAAAAATAATCTTCTCCGTAACTTTACCAGGCACTGAAGAGAGACCGACCAGTCTGTAGTTCCCGAGGTCTTCCTTCTTGCCCTTCTTGAAAATCAGGACAACTTTCACCAGCTTCCTGTCAGCTGGGACCTCTCCAGATCCCCAAGATCACTCAAAAATCATTGAGAGAGGTTTTGCGATGACATCTAGCTAGCTCTTTGAAAACTCTCAGATGAATGCCATCAGGCCCCATAGATTTGTAGGGATCCAGCCGGAGCAGCAGATCCCACACAGCTTCAGGGTCAACTGGGAGTTGATCATCCTTGTAGTCATGGTCCTCCAGCTCAGGGCACTGAAACCCCCATAGTCCATCATCTGTGTTAAAGACAGAGGCAGAGAATGTGTTAAGCACTTCTGCTTGTCTCTGTCACTGTTTGTGAGGTGACCACATTTTACTTTCTGTATGAAATTAATTTGTTTAAAAACCAAATAGATGCTCAGAAATGATGTTTTTCCCTTCCTAGTGAAATGTGGTAGTGGGATCCTCACCATGACTCTTAGAAGCTTCTGGCATAAAGATGAAAGCCTGACCTTGCACTGTTGTGCTGTTAAATCACTGGCACACAAACATCCATCCAGAAAGCATCCTGTCAGTACTACTGCATTTGTTAAAATTGAAGGGTTTGGCTAAGGCACAGGCTAGTACACAAGCTGATGGAGGCAAAAGCTAAACATGTATTTTTCTAGGATGAGTTGAAGAATATCTCCACTCTTTCTGTCTTCTAAAATGCTCATTAATGCATTAGTCTTTATTATGGTAATTACTGTAGTTAGAGGCAAGTGAGTTAATCAAGTTCTGTCTGGCTTTATCCCAAACCCTCGATCTGGCTCTGCTCCCTGTCCCTGAATGAATTGAGGACAAGAAGAACCAAGCCAGAAAAGAATTCAGACGTTATATTGATAGTCATAGACAGAGAATGGTCATGCGCCACACTGAGAACAAAGCTGTCCTCAAAGATCTCAAATCTACTCTGTTTTAATCAAACTGGCAGAACTGTCACCCAGCCCTCAGTGATGTGCACTGAAACCATGCCATGCTCTGTATGGTAGCATGGTGGTGGTGGTGGTGAAACATTAATTGGCCAGTGCAATTTTACAAGAAAGGAATGCAGGGTACTGCTTATTCCCATATAACCAACATTGCTGGTCTTAGGCCCCTGTTCCATGACCTTTGACTGTTTGGAGGTACAACTCAAAGCATTTCATCCAAAATTATTTGTCCTTTGTCTAAAGAACATCCCACTTTCACCTTCTTAGTTTTTAGATCGTTTGCTCCTCCAAGAATTACTTAAGCAGCTTTTCTAGTTAGAAAGAAAGCAAGCTAAAATATAAAGTGCTTCTGACTTTGTTAAGATTTATTTTCTTTCTATTTAGAACTTCTTGAATAATGAGGGGTTAACAGTTGGGACGCCCATATTCTCTGCTGTGACTGGGCTGTACTCTGATGCTGGGCCAGACAAGTATCTCTCTGACCACTTCAATGTGCAGCCAGGCGAACATCAGAGCTGGTGTCAGGAGCAGGAGCATCCTAGAAAAAGAGATGAGGAAAGAGGTGGAACAGGCAGTTGTGTATGCTGTGGGGCTTTTCAGCAATGCATGGAGACACTTTCAGGTCATAATCAACAGAACATCTTTTTGAGACAGGAAAATATCGTGACCCTTTCCTAAACTGAGAGTTTCAGGCCCAGAAGTAAGACTAGAATCCTGAGTTTCACTGAATGCTGTCTTCTATCTCAGAACACCAGCAGAATAGCTCAGCTTTCCAGTACTTCCATCTTAGTATCTTCCTGTATAGCTCTGTAAACTCTAGTAATAATTTATTAACTGTTTTTCTCCTATTTGTGAACAGAATTCAACTGTGCAAGATAAATGTTCCATTTGTTATTAACTGAACTTACACATTCATGAAACTAAAATCATAATTTTGTTTCCTTAGAGCTAGTTCCCTATAAGCTGAAGTCCCACATAAAATATTGCTATTGCTTTACTGTCATTGACCCAAAATTCTCTCAAACATTTTTTAAAGTATGAGTTATGTTCAGAAACACTGAAAAATAACTGTCTTTCTCAGTGTCATGCTGGCAGCCTCCTCTCAGCTGATATTTTGGTTTTTTGGAGGTCACGGTATGGATAAGTTGACATGTTTGTATATCTTAAAGAACTGTACCTGGTGTAATGGGAAACCTGATTTCCCACGTCTTGATTTTCTTGAAGAGGTTATAGCACAGAGTGCACATGGTTGAACTTTCACACGTGGAAGTCTTCTGTGCTCTTCTGATTTTAACGTTTGAGTCTTGGTTGGTTTTGTTTGTTTGTTTGTTTGTTTTTAATTTTCTTTTTTATTATTATTTTTTCTTTTTTTTTTTTCTCTTCAGGAAATATATTTCCCTGTAAACTCTTAGAACTTTTAGAAGGAATGAAAAGGGAAATTGTTTCGTATATTAGAGGGAAATAATAGTTTAAAATATTCTAGTTGCTAAATCAAATCCTTCTCTAGCTTTACTCACACATGCCCATATGGGCAACAGAGACATCTTGTAATCATTTTTGTAATGTGCTAATCACCATGAAGTTAGTTACTGTAAAGGTTACATAACTTTTAGTGTATTCACTCTTGTTTAAGGTTCATTATAAATCATATTTAGAGGGGAAACAAAATGGCATATGGAAATATCTGGACATAGAAATTTTTTTCTCTATTAAGTTTTCTTGGTTTCTTTAGTGGTTATTTTTGTATGTTGTTTTTCCCATAAAGTTCACTGCAAAGCATGTGGATCTGAGCATAACATATAAGTCTAGGATTTTAATGACAGATGAGTTAATCTGCAATTCTGTAGGCTGCCTGCTAAATATTATCAACTGATGTGTGCTTGAATGTATTTCCTATCAGTCACCATTCCAGCCTCTAGTAAATGGAGATTAGCTAGAATGAATTGCACATACAGACAGACACACATGGTATGTTGTGTACAGTGAAAGCAGGAAGTAATCTATTAATATTATAGTAGGATGTGGATTGTTCTTGATTTATATTTGCAGAATGTGGATTGATGTCTTGTATACATGATATTGGATTTAAAATCATCACATTTGGAAGAATAAATTAAGATCCACCAGAAAACAGTATATTACACTTTGCATGGGGGATGTGTGGAGGAAGGGGATGTTTTTAGGTTGCAGTCACACGGTATAAACTGTTATTGTGGCAATGAGCCCCTGTAGTTTTAAGGGTCTTGCTGCTTGTTCTGATATTGTGTGCTAAGCCCCTTTACAGTTAGTTGGCTGTGGATTATGTTGCTCACAACAGCTAATGGTTACCTGTAGCTATAAAACCTGCAGTATATCAGAAGGCTCTAAGTAGCTTTCTGCAGTGAACACCTGATGGAGCTGCTTGTGATGAAAAGAAAATTTTAGTCTGATTAATCTTCAAAAATGCTAAAGCCTTTCAAAGTGATACATGGAAAATATGTACCCGGGTGACATCCTGTATCTTATTTCTTCCATCTATTTGTAGCTGCTAATCTTTTAAAAACTGTGTTTTGGTAAAGTCTGCGTACACATCCTGAAGCTGAGAACTGGGGGAATTTTAATAAAACAAAAATAACCTGCATTTTTTCCATTCTCAGGAACTCTTATTGAATTATATTTGTATATGAACATGCTGGAAGTTCTAATTTGTTTGAGGCTAAGACTTTAAAAAGAACAGATGTTGGATATTTATGCACATTTCAGACCAGCTCTTGTAGGTCCTACAAGCAAACACGTAACATTTAGAAATCAGACAGGCAGGTATAAATACAGCAAACCTAAGCTTTGTGCACGTGGTTATATGGAGATACTGGTTACTAGATAGTTGAGGATTCCAGGAATTCTTTTTTTCTTTCTTCCCTATCATGTGCATTGATGACAATCAAAAATTGTACTTTCTTAGTACCCAAACATTTAAGGGAAAAAAAAAATCATTATTTGCATTCTGAGTATAAAAAATACAATGGAAGTACAAAAAAAAAAAAATACTGAGCAAGGTAAGAGTACTGTTATGATGCTTGTCACCAGCATGCCTGCTCTCTGTGCCCGACAAAAAGTTCCAGTCAACAAACATGGTCTGAACTGGAAGGATCAGTTCAGCTGTGTCAAGTCTGATGAAAGAAAGGCAGTAGGATTTCAAAATGAAGTCTTCGATCTAAGCCAACCTGTCTTTGAGAATAAAGGCTTTCAGAGAGCAATGGGCAGGTATATCAGCCAGTAAAGACTGAAGAGAACAAGGCAAAGCCAGAGACTGTATTTAGCCGCCTGCCACTCAATCCTGAATGTATATAGTCATACTAGTATGTGTAGCTGTGCAGAAGAGGTTCTGACAGACTCTCCAGTAAAGTAAAGTAAAATGCTTTGTGGGGAGAGAAGGAGAAAGCAAGCTATCTTTCTGCCTGTCAGCATTCAGTGTACCTTGCATGACTGCCCTCATATGCTGGAAGAAACAGAAAGAAATCAGACTTCCAAATGTATTTGCAATTGCAATGTTCCTTGAAAAGGCTCAGCTCTGCTGTGTCCCAGTGAGGAAATACTCAGTGTTATTTTGTGTAGATCACAGATGCAGTTAGGCAGACTTGATGATCTAGAGAAGCATTGATCTTTATTTTCTTTTTGTCAATTTGATTGGTTTCTGATTTCAAATACTGTTTTAGAGATGTCAGATTGTTTTGCAACAGAGAGATTGTTTTGCATTATTATCTGCAGAAAAAGAAGCTAATTTTTCAAGTGCATGCATTTCAAGTGGTCACATTCAGCATCACAGTTGTGCTACTTTCTCTGTAAACTTGTAGGGACTTTTACACGCAACTCTTATTCAAGTTCACATATTTTATATGTTATAGTATGTTTAACTATGCAGAACAGGTCTCTTAATTTCTCTTAGGACAATGAAAAGCATACATGAGTAATGCTTGAAAACATACTCAACTCCCATTTTTGCTCCTTCTACAAATGTGAACTTAGACTTTACTGATAGGAAGGGATGGCACAAATAACCCAGATTAACATTTTGGTTCTCTGGCTGAAATCTCATAAATTCTATTTTGTTGCCCACCTCAACACTAATTCTAAAATAATCTCCTCTTCATCTGTTCCTAGATTATTAACCCTACTCTGAGTCAGATTCAGTTCTGTGGGGAAATTTAGCAGCTGGGAAAGGACTGACAAATGCATAAAAGGGTAAAAATGATGCCACAAAGTGCATGTGCCAAATTTGACCAATGAACTCAGATGCTGGTAGCCGGTAAATGTCAGCTAACGTTCTGATAGATTGTCAGCAATTAAGTAATAATCACTTAACATACTGGAAGCACTGTGAAGTGAAACATTTATTGGAATGTATAATCATAGATTGCCGTGTTGTTCACAGTTTTAAAAGAAAAATTTGAAAAGTTAAAAATAGTTTAAATAATATATTGCTGTCTTCTTTGAATTTTAAATTTCATTTTGCCTTTCAATGTTTTGCTTTAATATTTTTTGGATATTAGGAATGTCAAAAGGGCTTATCTGTCAGGTATGGAAATTCATCTTTAGAAAATCACTAATAGTCAATGATAACCACAACTGTAACAGGAAGGCAAGGGAGTAACCTAAGATAAACTAGATATTATTGGAGAAGTATCTCAACAAACATCTCTAATAGATAGTAATATTATAGTAGTTATGATATGTAACCATACAGCACTTAAATTAAAATGTGTTTGATGGTGAAAATCCAGTTTACTTCCCCCCATGGGGATTATTTGACCCAAAGATGTGTAATGTGAAAAGGATCTCAGTGCTGTAATTAGTATAGAAAAGGACTCTTGTTGCTTTAGTTACAAAATCCAAACCCATTAATGCCAAGGGTATCCAAAGAACCTCTACATGAGTATTTTAGCTTTATTTGGATATTTGCTCTTGAAACAAATATCCTAATCATCCTCACCTATCACGCTTGCTTTCACATCACCAAGCGGTCTCAGGGTGCATGCACTGGCTTTCTTTAGGGTTGTGCTGGTTTTGGCTGGGATAGACATAGAGTTAATCTTTTTCATAGCAGCTGGCATGGGGCCGTGTTTTGGATTTGTGCTGAAAACAGCATTGATAACACAGTCATATTTTCATTATTGCTGAGCAGGGTTTACAAAGAGCAAAGACCTTTTCTGCCTCTCACACCAGCAAGGCAGCTGGGGGTGCACAAGAAATTGGGAGGGGACGCTGCTGGGATCGCTGACCGCAACTGACCACAGAGTTATTCCAGATCACATGACATCATGTTCAATATATAAAGGGTGGGGAAGAAGGAGGAAGGAGGGGACCTTTGGAGTGATGGTGTTTGTCTTCCCAAGTAATCACATGATGAGGCCCTGCTTTCCTGAGAATGGCTGAACACCTGCCTGCCCATGGGAAGTGGCGAATTAATCCCTTGTTTTGCTTAGCTTGTTTTTATGGCTTTTGCTTTACCTACTGAACTGTGCTTACCTGAACCCATGAGCTTTCTCACTTTTACTCTTCCAATCCTCTCTGCCATTCCTTCATGGAGGTAGTGCATGAGCGGCTGGGTGGGGCTGAGTTGCTGGCTGGGGTTAAACCATGACAGGGGTGAAACCTAACATCCTCCAAGCACCAAAATTTGTTCAGTGAATGCAACCAGAATACATAAGCGCTAAATAACCCTTCCCCCTCCACACACAAAGTTTTTGTCTGCCTTAGCACTGCTCTGAGAAGGGTGGTTAGACCTGGAAAAAGATCCAGGGCTACACTGACTAATATAATTGCTATAGTACAATGATATAATTATATAATAATAATTATAATAGTCACCTCCAGGGATTTTGCACTTATCTTATTTTTCCCCATGCATAATAGTTGCAATTTTTTTTTTATTCCTCTGTAGTACATTCAGGAAGACAGAAAGTGGTCTTTTTCTCCTCACAGAATTCCTACATATTCAAGCATCTTATGTGGCTTTTCTATAATTTTCATTAGCTTGTATTTGAATATCAAGTGGCGGAACTGACATTTTCCTGTACCTTGTTTAAGCATCAAAGCACTAGAATTTTCAGATGGTGAAAGAAGCCATTGAGAAGTATTCAGTCTAAAGCCGCAAGGAGTTCAGTGTGGGATTGTTCATTGGGAAATTGTAGCAAGAAGTTTTGAGGGAACACAAGAAGTATTTTATTAAAATGGACAGTCTGACACTTGAGATTTTAAGCAGAGTTCTTGCAAGGTTTTGTCTGACCTTCACAAAAATAATCTCTGCCCCTGCAGATCTGTTCTGCTGAAAAAGGCCTTCCTGCTTCCAGATCCTCCCCAACTTTCTTCTGTTGCAGTGAGGCCTGAACAGAGGTCTGAGGAGAACCGGTGAATGGTAGATATTAGCTCAGTTTCTTAAAATAACTATGAAATTCTGGCAGCTCAAATGCAGAAATTGTATGCTTGCCCTCTGCTATGGCTTACTGCTAGAAAAAATACATAATAATACTTACTAGGCTCTCAAGATATACTACAAATCTTGAACTGTGAGAAAATAGAATTTCCCAAGCTGCTGTAGGTAACTCAGTGTGGCTACCCTTTAAATCAAAACCAGCTAGCTCTTTGACAGTTAATTTATTGGAACAGGGGAGAAAAACAGTGATATTGGGTAATAAGAGAATATATAAGCTGATATGAAGTTCATGTCACATGAGAGTGAAGCATTTTAAGACTGTAATGGTGAAGTACTAATGGCTTATGTGTAATCATTTAAAACCAAACATAATTATTTCAGCTGGTTTTGATACAGGGTTTATATGAGTTGAAGGAGGAAAAAAATCACACATTTACAAATACAGCTATTTTTTTCAGTGGAATGACAGTTTTTAATTGCAAATTTTTTCAGGTAGGTAATCTGTGAAGCTCCTTTTAAGTCAGTAAAACTACACTGATTTACACATATATGGTTGTGTATCTTTGATCTTCCCCATCTTCTTACACAGATATTTTCCTCCTTTTTCTGCATTTATCTTGACAGATCTGTGTCTACATCTTTAAAGCAGCATTTCTTTACTTGTCTTTCTTCACAATTCCTTACCTGTAATCTGCTCTTGCGGCTTTTGACCACTTATGGTTTTCAAAGTTCATTAAGTGGCATCTCCTTTGTACTTGAACGGAAGTTCTCAGGAAGAGCTTTTTTTCTCAGAGGTGTTGTGACACAGCATCCGAGTTAAATTATATTACTCTTTGTCTTCAAATGCCCTGGGAGTAACTACTTGATAACAAAGCACTTTAAAAGTTACCCTAAATCAATACTCTTGTTGTGAGCTGCAACAGCAGCTCACCAGTGAGACATATGTTAGTGATGAAGGCCAAATTATTTCCTTTGTTAGTAAGTCACTGATTTCCTCAAAGGCTTTGATCTCCGAGCTGTGTTTAGGCACATGTGTACTGCTCTGTTTGGAGAAAGTAACTTTACCCCTCCAACCACCTCTCACTGCAGTACAAGTAGATATTTGGGTGATTAAACTCACCTTTCCCATAAGAAGTGTTGTTAATATACCTTGCAAGCAACTTTGACATAGTGTAAAATTTTTGTAGCACATCAAAAAATGTTTGGTTTAGTGCTTTAGAAACATAAACATGAGTCATTTTTTCTTGTGAAAAAAATTCATCATGAGACAGAAGAAGAAGAACTGTTCTGTTAAATTTCACTGTTTATAGCAAGCCAAAATGTTGAGAGTCCTTACTGCATGCCAACGTAGCCTTTCAACCCCCTGTGGAGTAGAAGATTGCTATGTATAAAGAACTAAAAATTTTATTCCAAAGTAGATTGAAATGCATCTGTGTAGCGTAGTCAGTCTGGATTAAAAATCAAACAATATTTCTAGATAAGAGTAAGCGAACAGGAGAATACATCAAACAAAAAAAAAAAAGAAATGTTGTTACCAAGGTTATGCATCTCCATAGAGCCAACAACTTGTGACTTGTGTTTGCCATCTAGTCCTATTGTTGGGCTTGACCTATAATGGGATGAGCTTAGCACAAATGTTGGGGCTGTTTTTGATCTTTTTGCATATCTCTAGGGGCTGTGAGAGCTTGTGTACTGGAATCCCTGACCATAGCTACCAGAGCTTTATTTGTCTTGAATCAACTGGTGTCTGTTTCCTTTCAACAGACAATTCAACAGACTATCCCAACAGACAGCTAACTCAGAAGAGAACTGTTTAAATATATATATATATATTTATAAAAATTAAATTAATTATGTTCTCGTTATTCATTGACTTGAGTAGGATGAGAACTAAAATATTTGCTAGGATAGGGCCATGTGACCAAGACAGAAGTACTGGACCAAGGGGATGAATGGGGAAGAGATAAACATTTGTCTGATTCAATCCCTAGACAAGAGTAGTTCTTTGTGCTCCAGTCCCCTCAGAAATCAAAACAGACTCAACTTTTTTGAATAGGCAAGTTATCTCAGAACTTCTGTTGTTTAAAGTTACTTCATCTTCAAGGAGACACTTAGTAAGTCTCATGATGAACTAGTTCAACTCACTGACCAAGCAGAAAATGATCTGTAGGTTTTGAGCACAGTAAATTGTATTTCTTTCTCTAAAACAGCAGAAAGGTAGAAATAGATCTCATACTAACATTCTTATGAAGTACAATTTTTTTCTTTTTCCTCATCGCTTCCATCCAATAGATATTTGATAACTCTGCTTTTTAAAATTTGTGTAAGGGTTACAAAGGATGTAGGAATGTAATGCTGTAATAGAATCTCAGATAGAATAAGCCTGTAGGACCTACTGTCTGCTCAGGTGCAAACCTAAGCAGGATGTTACACCAATTCTTTTCTAATTCTAATTGATATTATTGTATAGTATGCCGTGGTCTAATGCTAAGGTGAATCCGGGAACAGCTATGAAGTGTGAAACTGATAAAGTATGTAATTATTTGAACAATACAAATACTGACACCATGATTAATTTTATTCAGGTCATGTTTCTGATTATTTACTTATTTATTTATTCATTTATTCATTCATTCATTCATTAAACAGAGTAATGTAGATATAAATTCTCTCCATACACAGGAGAGTCATGCTGAAGATTAGGGAAAGAGTGGATAGAACAGCTAATGCCTGGCTGCTCACACGGAAAGTTCTTAATGAAGACAGAACGAACTTTTCAGGATGTCTTAGCAAAGTTCAGAGTGAAAGCTACATGACAGGGAAGGACAACCCTCAGGATCACTGGAACGTTGTCTCACTATCCAAATAGCAACAAAAAAGAAACCTGAGCACAGTGCATAGTGTTTCTAGAACCTGCTGTACATGCTCTGCTTCTCACAATGTGAGACATCTGCCCATCTGAGTAAGATGAGTCTTTGTAGTTGAAATGGTGAGAAATCAGGAGAGATAGAGAGAGAGAAAGGTTGTAGCACATATTGTTTCATTTGTTAAACTTCATAACTGAGTCAATTGGACAAAATGCTTGTCTTAGGATTTGTGTCTTTCTTTAGTTTGAAGGAGGATTTATAAAAATTCCTTGAAGATTATTTGCAAATAATATTGCCTTGACAACACCATATAAAGGTAAACACATATATATCGCTTCTCAGTGGACCCTTTGTATTTAAAATCTTGGTGGTTTTTGGTCTTCCTCTTTCTCCCACCAGATGTGAACAGAACAAGCTTATTTAGCAGTCAATAAGGCCATTTGTTTGACTTCTGTACAGTTTCTTTTCAATAAGTGAAAATTTTTTAATAGACAAAGGCATTTTTACTTTCAATAATTGTGCTCCTCCCAAATCACATAGGGAAAGGAAGGAAATGGGAGAATGTAGAACCTCCTGCTGTAGGAGAAGATCAGATCTGAGACCATTGAAGGAATCTAAAGATTCACAAGTCCACGGGACCAGATGAGATGCATCCACAGGTCCTGAGGAAATGGACCGAGGAAGCGGTTAAGCTGCTATCCACCGTATTTGAGAAGTCATGGGATTGATTGCACCTTCAGCAAGCTTGTCAACAACACCAAGCTGTGTGGTG
>VZTA01028091.1:0-11798 GCA_013398855.1 Mohoua ochrocephala | reverse complement strand
CATAGCAATACACCTTCTATCAAAGTAAAATGAAAAATCCTCCAGTTTGCAAGGCTCGTCATTGAGGAGTTCCACTAGTAATGAACTAAAAAGGTTTAATGAAGCTTTGGCCTTCAGAGAAGAAGGCTGCAAACTAGTATCAAGATGCCTGCACAGATGAACTTCCCAAATCCAAAGGGGTGCTCTCCCGCTGCAGTGACAGAATTTCTCCAGCTGAGGCTTAGAACAAACCCTGCTCTGTTCCGCTGAATGGGCTTTTGAGTGGCATGCAGCTGTGACACAAACATTGTGGTATCCTGCCTGCTATTTATGGACAAGTCAGTGAATTTCTGATGACAACTGATTATTTGATTTTGCCACTGACAGGAAGGCACAGCAGTGATCTTTTATCCAATGAACTTCAGAGAAAGAAAAAGGGAGAAATCACACCTTACTTTTTTTCCCCCTCCCAACTGTATCTCAAGGGCTTTTAATATTGCAAGGGAAGTTGCTAGATCTATTGTGTTTGCTTCAACTGGCACAATATGCTAGGTAACACGTGTTAATGTACCCTAGGGAAAACAGAATATATCACAAGATGACATAGAATCATAGAATGGCTTGGGTTGGAAGGCACCTTTAAGATCATCTAGTTCCAAGCACACTGCCATGGACAGGGACAACTTCCACTAGACCAGATTGCTGAAAGCTCCATCCAACCTGGCCTTGAACACTTCTAGTGATGGAGCATCCCCAGATTCTCCAGCCAACCTGTTCAGTGCCTCACCATACTCACAGTAAAGAATTTTTTTCCAATATCTAATCTAAACCTCCTGTCTTTCAATTTATAGCCATTACTCCTTGTCCTGACCATGCCCTTGTAAATAGTCTCTCCCCTTCTTTCCTGTAGGCTCCCTTCAGTTACTGGAAAGCTGCAAGTAGGCCACCCTCAAGCCTTTTCCATTCCGCTTTTAACAACACCAATTCTCTTAGCCTTTTCTCTTAGGAAAGCTGCTCCATCCCTCTAATCGATTTGGTGGCCTCCTCTGGGCTCATTCATAAAGTTCCATTCTCCACGAAGTCCAGATTATTCATATTTCCTCATAGTTCTCTTTGACTCTTCTCCATGAAAAAGTTAATTTTATCTATGTAAACAGCTGAGGCAAGAGCCCCCGGTTTGCAACTTGCTACTCTTACCTTAGGCCAGACTTCCCTTTCATTCTGCCTGCCCAATCTTGACTACTCTGACATGTGGGCAGTTTTTCAGATGCTCTGTGCAAAGACTCGGGACTGATGATTTCATACCCATGGTCGCAGCAGGTTTCACAATGTGCTGACAGACAGCATAAAGTTTGCACCCAACATTTGTGGTTAAGTGCCAGATCTAGTTTTAGATGTGACACATTTGCACATAACTGCGCAATCCATCTGATCCATTCAGAAAAAATACAAAATTTACTACTTAAATGCAAAACATCCGCACAAAGCAAACAATAAAATTTGATGCTTTTCAAACGTTTTAGGACCTCTGTACGTGTTCTTAAAGGATGGCTGTGCATGAAGAGTGAAGAGGCACAAAGATTATTAGATTGCTCAGAGCCCCTCCTACAGCTCAGCCCTGAGAATCTGAAATCTTGGGCAAGATTCTCTGCTTTAAAAGGAATTAGGTCAGAAGGAAAAAGAGGTACGGTAAGGTAACCCATCAAATGATGAAGAGGATGGAAAATAAATCCCGAAAGAAAAACAAACCTTGGCTAGCAGTGCTTTCAGAATTCAAACCCCTACATTTGTTTAAATCTGATGTTCAATCAAAGAGAATAAATAGAGGATTTACAGTTCTGTGATATCCATAAACTTCTTTTAACACATGAGGAAATTAACAGGTAAAGGCCAGTATTTTAGATGAATCTTAGTTTTGAGTGTCTCCAGTGTTGAGTATTCGTATGCAATAAACTCCACTGATAAAAAGCCGTCCCCTACAGAACATTTTAGATTACATGACAAGTTTAAGGCAGAGCTGGGAATAAATCTCTCTCTACCAAGCCAATCCTGAACTACAAGCTGATCCTCCTTCTGGGAGGCTTAAAACTATATCATAATGACACTTCTGTTTTCCTGTTCACACTCCTGTAGCTGTTCCTGGAGACTCCAATCTGAAATCCAGGCTAAAGCTGACGTATCTTAAGTACTAGCTATTTACAAGTCTTTTGAGAAATCATTGTGCGGTTCTCCTTTACTTTTGATTCACTCTTCTTAAAGAGTTTATTTAGACCCGTTTTTAATCTGTAAGCAATATGAAAATAAGTCAAAAGGTATCTTCAACAACTTTCTTCCCAGAATAAGGTACAGAGTAAAATCTTTACACACAACTACTTGCAGATGGCTTCTGCTACCCTCAATATTAGCAGCTCTTATTAACACTCTCATTATCGTTATACTACTTATAGTTAATTACATGATACAAATGCAAATTTGTATTAAGTAATATGTAATACAAATAATTTAAATCAACCATAAGAGCACTGCATTTCATACGACAAATTTATTTACAGATAATTTACTGTTGCACTTTATGAAACTTGTATAGGATTCATGCAATTATTGCTTCCTGGTGCTTATAACTTTAGAAACTGAGAAAAATATATTAATATATCATAGAAAAATATAAAAATTATTTAAGTATATAAAATGCTTTTATATTTTACTACACACAAAATATATGTTATTTACTTTAGTAGAGATATAAAAACATTATGTATTATGTACAGTATATCAAAATAGAGAGTATAGCAAAATGTGAAAGTATATAAAAAATATTTAAGTACATAATTCTCCTATAAAAGTTTTCTCACATAGAAGTATTTATCAGAGTCCATCTTCTGTCTTTCATCTCCCTAAAATACTAGTTTTAAGATTTTCAATTATTTTCTTTTGCAGTGCTATCTGCAAAACAACAGTACAATCCAGTTGTTTCTGGATCTCCAGTCTTTTGATTTTACTTTAAAACACATTAACTGGCAACAGATGGGGGCACATGATATTAATAAATGGTGTGACAATACTAACTCATTAAAATTCTTACATTTAAAATTTAAACAACTTGAAATAATCTGATGAACCTATAACTGTCAGAGAAGTGTTGTCAAAAACCTGACAGCACCAGCAACTCTGTACATCCACTGATTAGGATCCCAAGTTTCAGTGCAACAAGAAAAGG
This sequence comes from Mohoua ochrocephala, assembly GCA_013398855.1. Lineage (NCBI taxonomy): Eukaryota > Metazoa > Chordata > Aves > Passeriformes > Acanthizidae > Mohoua > Mohoua ochrocephala. The sequence continues at coordinate 8,602 of VZTA01028091.1, read as the reverse complement.
GTATAATAAAAAGGAAATATTTGCAGCTGGGTGTGGCAGGTGTAGACAGGACAGGTTTTGTAGATTTTTGGCTAAGGCTAAGTTACCCTGAGAAATTTCCCCAAACTCATCTTCTGACCAAAATCCGTGAGGAAGACCTGAGGGCAGACATTGCTCAAACACACTGAACTGAAAGGACCTTTCAAAATTGCAAAAGTACAACTTGAATATTAGCATCCAAGAACATACATGTTAATTGTTTTAACCACAGTGGCAAGATCTCGTTCAGGTAATACAGGATTATGGGTTATAAACATTTGCAAAGACTCTTAACAACAGGAACATTCTGCTCCTATTGTTGAAGGAGATATAGTCACCTGCAGTGACACTTTAATTTTGTCCTTACTGGGCTGATGAGGTCATCTAATTGAGCAGTTCAATATATTGATCTGACAGCCACTTAAAATATCCATTTGGCTTCAGGCAGTATTAGCAGTTCTGTAGGTGTGCAGCATCTCTGTAGCAGACTCTAACATCAGAATGAATTGTGTGGTAGCACTTTCTCTACACAGCATTAATGTTCTTACGACATTATTTTAGTGTGCTGTTACCTGCACAGTATGTTTTAATCAGTATGTTTGTTTCATTTCTTCTAGCTGGTAAAAAAATTCAACTCACACAGAGGTGATATAGGAGATAAAGTAAGCTACGAAACAGTTCTCTTGTCAGAAGCAACACACTTGTCAGTGAAAATCTTGCACTGGTTTTAATGCCTTGTTTAATGATATAATTGAAAAATCAATCCACCACCAACAAAGACTGACTATTTCTCAATAGTTCCATTGCTTCTGGAAAGTGTTCCCCACCAAAGATGTAGATGGATGTCAGCTGCTAGACTTCCTCCTGAAAATCAGTGCAAGCAATGTGCCAAGAGAACTGCAGCACAAAGTCATGCCAGGATCCAAGGCAGCTCTCAAGTTCATTCAGGGGTCTTATCAGATTGTAACTTGGCCAGAATTCCAAGCAAAACTATTCTTAGGGAAGTGCTGACAATAAATCAGTCAACATAGGAGAACGGGAGGGAAAGTTAAGGAAACAGCTCAAGGAAATAATGTTATCTGAATGCTTTTGTTCATTTAAGTATATATGTGTTGTATTAATTTCTCAGTTGCCTCCACCTCTTTATTTTATTCATCATAAAACAAGTCTGAGAGTTTTCACAGGCTGTTATTTTACTAGCCTGCAGCAAAGCTACTAAACCAGTATTTTTTATCTTAAGGCTACTAGGTTTTATCTGCATAGCTCATTTTTTTTTAATCAGTACATTAACAAAGATTTTTTTTAAAAAAGTCAATATATTTCCATTCAATCTCTTCCCAGCTATAAATTAATCTATGAGTACTTTGAGAAGAACAATACAAATGCCAATGTTAAAAACTGAGGTAATTTTAATAACTGTAAGGTTTATATCATTTAGACCCTTGGCAAAATTCTTGGTGACTGATGACTTTGCCAACTTCGTCATAAGAGGCACAAGACAACTGATCATCGTTATTTTACAGGCTATTTTTAGCATATGCATATACAAGCAAACACTGCACATATACATACTTTACTGTCTCTCGTATTATGACTTAAACTACAATCAGTAACATAGGATTTTAACTAGTAGAAAAGTGAGGGGACGATGGAGAGGGACAGCTTGTGGAATTACCAGAATTATTTATGAATTCAGTGTAAAGAAAAGCGTGATCTTGGCTTAAAGTGATCACTGGGTAAAATAATTGAGCCAATTAATTTTAAAACACATATGGAGTTTCTTTCCTCCTAGGATAATCAGAAGCTCACATGCGGAGAAACAGCTTTAAGTTGAAAACACCGCAGAGAGACTTTTCATCTTCCAATGGTATTTCCTTCTTTAATCAATTTATAACCAACCCTATTTCCCTAACTTCTGTGTACTCTTAACCAGTATGGTGGTGGATAAAATATCCTGTGGATTTTAATACCACGGGAGCAAAATAGTGATGGGCAGTCATCTGAACATTTGTGGCCCTTTATTCAGTGACCTGGTAGCTACCTAGGATACCGTCCAGTAGTCATTAGACAAGAGAATGCATAGAGTTCAAATACTAGGAAAAAAAATTACAAAGACACATCCACCATAGAAAAATTAATGCAATACATGAAAAGTTAAAGGTCATTCTACAACTGTGTTCCTTCAATCTTCTTTCCTTAAGTTAACACAGGATCTAGAAATGGAGTTGCTATGTGTGCAACTGTTTTGCTTCTAGATCTGTTTCCTATTCCACAGAAGGCACACAGATGCTGAAGTACTGCCCTTCGTAAGAACTGAGAATAAACCAGCAGAAAACTGTGTTGAAAAGATGAGCCACTAGTATGGAACTGCCGTTAGTAACGAAGAAAGCATACAGGGCAAAAAGGAGAGCTGAAGAACATAACCTAAGTTGTAGGTATTACCTAAGATCTCAGCCACAAACCTTTTAAAGGAATAATCTCACATTTACAGGCAAAAACCTCGTTACAGAAACTACACCAGAGCTCCATTTTGTGAGTCATGGTATCAGCTGCTAACCCGTATTCCACAAGCAGCAGTTCTTCCTGTCTCTCTGCTTGGGTATCTTCTAAAGCAAAGTATTGACAGTTTCCCTCTTAGAAAGGTTGCAAGTAAAACTTCCCTCTCACTAGCATTGGGTGTAGCACTCCTCTTACTTGGTTATGAAACTGGCTTTTTGAAAAGGTCATTTTCATCTATGCTAATAAAGTAATCTATCCAGTAGTTAGTGAGATACAGCTTTTCCTTATCAACCTCTTAAACTGGCTTTAAACCTTGTGGCAGACTAATATTTTGAGATGCAGAGAAAAAATATCACTATCTTTCACACATATTTCAGGTGATAAAATCATTTAAATTCTTGTTTATGTCGCAGCTTGTGTCAAGAATTTTTGCTAAGTATCACCTCTTTTTGTAAGCTATGCAGAGCGATTGATTTCTTTGCATTCAAGCACCAATCCAAATATGTTCTTCTCCTCATAAAACTTTCACTCCATAATGCTTATCCCTTAGTGATAAGAAGATGGAATAAGCTCAGGATTAGGAAAAGGATTTTTTCAAAGGTGTTTGGTTTAATTTGATCTTACTGGGAGTTAAGTCCTTAAATACAATAAAACCTGACTTGACTCGGAAGAGGAAGTCCAGAACAGGAGTAGAGGGTCCTTACCTAGGACTTTCGCTTTTCTATACCTCTTGAGCGTGACGGTTTCCATTGTCTTCTTTTAAAAGAAAGTGATTCCAACACAATATTGGCAACAATATGTAACACCTTTTTTTTCTCTTTCACAAGTGATCCATAAGAATACTAATCAGAATACTGATCGTCTAATGAAATTTGACAGTTTATATTCCCACTGTTTATTAAATACACCCACATAATGATCACTCTTCTCAAAAAACTGTTCTCCTAATAGACTCAGCAGCTCTTAGCTGAGAAAAAGCTCCTATGAGATCCCTTTGAGAAACAAATGACTGGCTTGTTCTGCGGGAATAAAGCAGCGACTCTGCTTAGAAACATCTGATATTCTTAAACCCTTCAGCATTAAGAAAAAAATATTTATAATTCTACTGACACCAGTCAGTCCTGATCTGAATGTGCAAGGACAGAAAGAGAGATTAAATTTGCTTGATTCAACTTTGTTAATCTCCTTTTCTAACATTAGCTACCATAGAAGGAGTTCAGCATAGACTTATCAAACATTAACAATGCACTCCACTTTCAGACAATCCCTCTCTTATTTTTCTTTCTTTTTTTTTTCACTTGTTCCTCTCCAGAGCAAGAACAGTGTTCCATGCATACATGAGAGAATGAATAGTGAGGGTTCCTTTGTTTTTTTTAAATTTTTCATTATTTCTACACATTTTGTCCTTTATCCTTTCCTTAAGGGTCCCTTGCAGGGATTACAAGAGACTAAATCTTTCCAGTTACTTAACAAGTTACTTAACTAAAACATTTGTTTTGGTAATGAAAACATATTTCATTCTTTATCAACGACAAACAATTTCCTCTACAAACTTCACTGTAGAGAAAGAAAGTACAAAAGCATCTGATTACCTGAAGAATAATGGAATTGAAAAGGGTTCTGATATCCACCTAGTTCCTTTCTTTCTTCCCTTTATTCAGTGCAAAAGAAGTTCCTTGCCTTGCCTTCTCAATGGAAACATAGGGAGATTAAATATTCTAGTACGATAACATGTTGTTACAGATCCTGCAAGTCAAGCAGCAGCTTTCCATCACCTCAACTGAGCAACTTCTCATATTTGGCTAAGGATAGGCTTTTTTTTGTAATGTCTCAAGAATTCCCACAAGCAACTACAATAAGACTGAGATTTAGAATTCAGTGAAAAAAACTCCATATATACTAAATCATGCATGCCTTTTGTACTTTGCTACAGCTGGATTCAGGCTGCTGTCCTAATCACAATCCACTTTGTTATTATGTCTTTGACATTAGGCATAACTTAGAGTTTTTCACTCAGTTCTAGAATTCCAGAGAGAAATTAAGAACTGGAATGAATGATCAGTCTTCTTCAGAGGTCTGCTTGAAACTTCAGCAATTTAAACCTGATAAGAGCAAAATATGTTCCCCCGTAGAAATGACTCTTGCCTGGAAGGTTTCGAACCCATATGATGGGCGAAAGGGAAAATTAAGTGAAGTCAGTGCCATTGACTGAGTCTACAGTTGACATAAGAGATAAACATGATAGAGAAACAATGAAGACAAGATAATCTGATGTGATCTTTCAAAAACATTGTAGAATACTTACTGTTGGAAAGCCAAGGTTCAGCAGCCATACTGATTGAAATCAAGAAGATTTCTTCAGTATTTTCAGATACCAGAAGTAACCATGGAAGACAAAATGGGAATTGGACAATAAAAGTTTATGTCTAAGAAAAATAAGAATAAAACCAAATGCTCAGTATCCACTGCCCTTCTATCCATTTTCCCCATTGTTTGAACATTTTGATATCAGTTCTTTTTTCATCTGTTATGAAGCCATAGATTAACACTTGAGTTCAAATATGAAATTTGAGAAAAATCTTGAAACTAAAAAATCTTCCTGTTCAGATAAAAAAACCCATGAATGTTCAAAATTTCCTAGACGACAGAAATATATTTAGTATGCCCACACCTTTCTACTCATTGGGTATTTTTGCAAGTTCTACAGTTTCTTAGGGAGTTCTGAAAATGTTTATTTTAAGTGTAGCATTTGAAAAAAACTTCTTAATCTTTCCTAGGCATGTCACATACAGAAAAAGTGAGAGTCATCCTAGTTTGGAAACCAGATGAAAAATAGTTGTTTGAAGGAGTTTCAACATATTGTTCTGTAGAGTTTCTCTTATTTTTCACACGGTCTCTGAAGTTCAAGATTAGCATGGAAAAAAAAACCAAACAAGGCTTGTTATTAAGCCCAGTGCTACCTTACTGTATATTATTGAAGGAAACTTTATTTTTTCATCTTTATTTGCTGCTGTCCATTTCATCCAAGCATTTCAATAGTTTCTATTTTCCAAACGTAAACAAGCAAGAAAAGCTTTCTGCTTACCTGTTCAACATGCATGCACCTTTCTTTTTTTTGAAAGAAGGGCAAAATTATGTAGGTTCACAGCTCTCCTTTAATGATGACAACCACCAGATACTGTCATTCAGTTTACAGTCAAGTAAATTCACACTGGATTCAAACAAACAAGTGATTTATATATATATATAGACACATACGTGTATATATATATGTGTATGTGTGTGTGTATATACATATAGTTATGTATCTTTCCCTCTTCACCTTAGAAAAAATAATAAATTGAAGCTTTCCCATTACATTCTGTTCTCAAGCTGAAGTTTCATCCCCCTGTGTGTGTGCTGATCAATATGTTCTTTCACTTGCATGGACAACCAGCAAATTCTGAACAGAACAGTCTTACTACATGAAGCCTTGGCAGGCTTCACTTCACATTTCAGCAAAGAGCGTTCACTTTCCGATCAAAGCTTGGAAATAATCCACTGAAGCTGAGAGGACTACTATTCTGTTCTGAATGATGAACAGACAACATGAAAGAAATAGAGATGTTTAAAAAAGAAAGAAATTTGTACGTTTATAAATATCATTCCTTAACAGATCTTACATTCAAAAAATGTATCAATATTACAATACTTATATTTGCAAATCGCAAAGGACTCTGCCCATATGCGTGTTTGATATATTTCTACCTGTAGCGGCATGCTTGCCAAAATCTAATTACAGACAAAGCACACTGAGAAAAAAAATATGTATAAATTATGAAGCTACAGTGGCAGCTTTTGTCTAAGAGGGAAAAACTGACAAACAAGGAACCTCTAAATGTGAGAATATATTAGTTCAAACAATTGATGTCTGTATAATTGTAGATAGCGTCTTCTCATCATGGAATGTTATCTATGCAGATAGAGATTGTATGCTTTCAGTTTCTGTTCTTAAACTTAGAATCTGCAAATATAACAGCATGTCTTTCTTTTAGCTTGCAAACAACAGCTTTTTTTTCAAGTGCAGTGTGATGCCTTTTATTTCTGAAGGCTGCCATATAGACTTCAAGAGTCACCTCATCAGAATTTTGCAGTATATCAGACTTTTTTCCACCTAAGTCTCCCAAACTCCTCTTTCTCCCTTTTGACATGATACACTGCTAGGCAGCACAGGAACTTGCACAGTAACAAACCAGATCACAAAGTGATAGGCCTGAAAAACACCATGCAAAATCTATTTTTTTCCCGCACTTGTTTCTAAGTCAGATCAATGTATCGATCTGGCTTTTCACAGGGCCACACAAAAACCTGCGCTGGCACACACATGGAGATGTTTGAGAATGGACTTCCCTAAGGAGCAGCAATGACCTTGTCATCAATAATTTTGCTCATTCTTGTCAGAAAGAACTTTCTGTGGCAGCCTTCACAGTAATGAGTTGAAACTTTCTAATGATAACAGATATTTCTGATCATAAGAGAACTACAGATATTAATTAATTGCTATTACAAGAAAGGTTATTTTTTGTTTCCATTCTTAAGAAAGCCTTTGCAAACATTTTGTGAGTTTTTCCCTATCCAAAAGAAAAATACAAACTTAACAGCAAGAACTGATGCTTAGAGGCATAAGTTGTTGTCGGTTTATGAGGGGGGTGGGGGGAGAGTGTTGCCTTTTTTTTTTAATGACAATTTACTGCTACAGATATGTTACAACACCAGCTCTCTGATGTTAAAATCCAAAATGCATTAATTCTGTACTTGGAGGAAACCAGATAGGATCTCGGAAGAAAATCGAGCACTTTTCAGTCCATGACGATCAGAATGTACTGGAGGAACAGTTTCCAAGCTTAGTCTGTCAGCTGAAGACTAGATACAGATTTTGATTTCATTTATACCAGAGGTTTCATTGGTCTCATTTAATATAATAATCCAGTTTTCCTCTATCACTTGAGGAAATTGCTTTGTTTTGCTTCCAGGATGGAAAACATGTTTCTGCACTTCTGCTGAGTGCAATCTGTGTCTAAAAGGAGACTTTACAAATAGTCATGTATGAAATGCAAACACTTGCAAATGCATACGGATCATATGACACTTTTGATTAGGAACATGGGGGAATAAGCTAGTATCCATGGAAACTCATTGCTTCAGAGATTGCAAGGCTGCTAAAAGGCTGCTGAGAGTAAAAAACACTACACTGTATCACCTGCCTAAAACAAGTTGATACATGAACAAAAATTCTATCTTCAAGTAAGCAAAAGCACAAATCAGCGTTAACCTTGTGTGTTCAGTAATCACTAATCATTTGAGGTTTCTCCACATGATTTACACCATTCCTCACTAGCTGAGGATACCAGGAAGAATGTCAGCATACTTTGCTGAAGTTCAGCCATTACAGCCCCGGCTCATAACAGGCATAGAACAAACGTTCTGGTCATGCCGAAAGGGCTCAGGCAGTTTCTGTCTTACACAATTAAATTCAATGTTATTTTACCATCCAAATATTAACTGATGTAAGCACATAGTTTCAATGCACTTACTACATCAACAATATTATGGAAGACAGATTTTGCACATGGTTAAAAAAAGTAGGAGGATTTTAGAAGAATTGATTGCTAGAATGCAAGATCAGGTGATCTGGCCCAGCTAGCATGGGTTTAGGAAGTGCAAGTCCTATTTGACAAACCTGATCTCCTTTTATAACTCAGTGACACACCCCGTGGATAAGAGAAGGACTTTGAATGTTGTTTACCTGGACTTCAGCGAAGCCTTTGATACAGTCTCACACAACATTCTCCTGGAGAAGCTGGCAGCCATGGCTTGGACAGGGGCTCTCTTCATTGGGTTAAAAACTGTCCAGATGGCTAATATCTTCATTGAGGATCTGGATGAAGGGATTGAGTGCGTCCTCAGTAAGTTCACAGAGGACGTCAAGTTGGGTGGGAGNTGGGAGTGTTGATTTTTCTGGAGGGTAGGAAGGCCCTGCAGAGGAACCTGGATAGGCTGGGTTGATGGGCAGAGGCCAGTGGTGTGAAGTTTAACAAGGCCAAGT
>VZTA01028088.1:0-57728 GCA_013398855.1 Mohoua ochrocephala | reverse complement strand
GCCAGCCAAAGCCGAAATAAAAGCCAGCTCCGCAAACGCCCCCGGGGTTTGCCTGGCGCCGGTTTCCCCTTTTCTTCCCCGCAGCCTCTCTCCAGTGGGAGCCGCCAGCGGCGTGGGGGGGGGTGCCGGGGAGCCAAGCTGTCCCTGGGCCCCCGTGTCGATCCCGGTCCCCGCGCGGACTCGGAGCCCAGCCGGGCTTCCCTCGCCCTCTGTTGGAAGCCTCCGCGCGGTGCGGGGCCGTGGCGGCGGCGAGGTCCCCCACACCCCCCCAGCTCCGACCGAGGGGACGCAGGAAACGTTGCCTCCGCGCTCAGCGGAGAGCAGCGGGGGCGGCACAGCCCGAGCGGGGCCCGGGGGCCTTCTTTCCCTTCCATTCCTCATTCTTCCCCTTTTCCCTCCCTTCCCTCACAGTTCCCTTTCCCCTTCCTTTCTCTGGCCTCCTCTCGGGGGGCCACCCCGAGAGCGCACTCAGCCGAGTGCATCTTGCTCTTAAATCAAGCCTGGATATTTAAAGCTTAACTCCCAGTTTATTTTCGTCCAAGACCAAAGGCGCTCGCTACTTATTCGGGAAGCTATTTAAATACCTCCCCCGACCTCCCCTCGGGGTTATGAACGTCTGCTGCTGGAGAATTTCACAAAGCTATGTGGTACCGTCGCCCCGGCTCACCAGGACGCACCGCGGGAGCCGGGGAGCATTGCCGAAGGCGAGGGGGGGATGTGTTTTGAGACGCTGAAGGGAGAAGACCTCTTTTCAGCCAGGGAATCGCGGTACTTCACACTCACTTCGTGGTTTATTACTACGGGAGGAATCTGTTTATAGTCAAACCGTATTACATTGGGCCGTATCGATTTTCCAGCAGTACTCCCTACCGATTTAATTGTTTTTAGGAATGTCAATTGCAGCTCTCATGTTCCCTGAATTCATCAGTGTTCAAATGATAAACCTCATCATCGCTCTAAATCATACTGCAATCTGCTCGTTACCGGCTGCCTGTCCACCCCCCGCGCCCCCAGCCCCGCACACCGACCGCCCTGTACGTGTGTCAGGGTGTATCAAACTTCACGCGGAGCCACAGCAGCGCGTTCCCGCCTCTCTCTCCCTTTCACAGCCCCTCCACTCCATCTTTTAAGGTTTACTGTCTTAAAATGAATGCACTGAAGAAATACACCCCTAAATTAGTCACGGTTCCCGGTTTCGGGTTCTACAGATCAAAATCCCCATTGCAGCGCAGAGCAGACAAAACCAGAGGAAAAAAACCCAGCAACCAACCAACCAGAAAAAAAAATCACCCAACAAAAAAAAAGGCACAACCCACACAGAGAAGTCATCGAGTCTTTAAAAAATAATTAGGAAGAAAAACAAGCTGAAACTGCGGACAAGGCGCTGGAAACTCCACGCTGCCGCTGCTCGTGGCTGCGCTAATCCCAGAAGGCGGGAGCAGATGGAACCCTTGCCCACTGCCCTGCCCTCTGCGTCCGCGCCCGGCCGCCCGCACACGCGTGGGCAGCTGCGGGGGATCCCGCAGCCCCCGCCCGAGATCGCTGGGCTCCGAGCGGCTCTGCGGTTGCCCAAGGGACACCGGAGGGTGTGGAGGGGCAGGCACAGTGACTCCCCTGAGGCAGGGACGGCGACCCGAGGGTCAATGTGGGGATATTCCCGGGAGGGCGAGCGCAGCCCACGGTTCTCGCGGGGGACGAGGGTCGCGGGCAGCCCCCGCGGGAGGGCACGGCTGTGGCCGAGCGCCGCTTAGCGCAGCTATTTCGGCAGCTTTTCCTTCTGCCGCTGCGGCTGCTCGGGAACCACTTTTCCCCGTCACAAACATGCCCTGCGGGCAAGCTCAGTCCCCACGGCGGTTTCCCTCCGTGACAACCTTTACGCGGGCTCTCGGCCCGCTAGTTACCAGAATTCTAGCGAAGTGCCTTTACGGACAGCAGATTAATCTGTGCTGTAGAGTCAGCCGCTGTCGCTTGGGGCGGCTGCGGGGGGGGTTTTGTACGGGTGGGAAGTGAGGTGGGAGATGCCAGGCCGGCGGGGAACCCCTACATTACCCGCGGTTAGAGGGGTGGCTTAGCGGGGCGACCCGCGGGCGGGAGGCAGCTTCTCCCCGCAGTGAGTTTGGGACGTTTAAGGCGACGGCAGCGTCTGCCCTGAGGGCAAGAGTTACCCTACAAACTCAGGTCGGACATCCACCCCCAGACTAATCAGACGTGCGGGCCTTTTCCCCCCCGAAGTTTCGGCGCAGCGAGGGGATCCAAGCACAATAAAACATCACCCGCGCTGGCGCCGGGAGAAAGCCCAGGCGCTGACCCTTCGCTCCGCTCAGAAGCCCCCAGGGCAGGACTTGATGCCGCGTCTGCCATCCCCTTTGCACGGCATCCCCCCGCCGCTCCTTCGGGGGAACGGCAGGGAAAGCCTTGCTCCCGGCTGCGCGCAGCCCCAGTCCGCCGGGAGGGCTGCGAACCGCGCGGAGCCAGGAGCGAGCTGAGCCCCTGCGGAGCGCCAGGCGCGGGGTGCCGGGATGCGCAGGGACAGCTCGCATCTCGCTCCCCGCCGGGCCCGGAGAGCGGAGGCCGGGGAAAGTCGTGCGGCGGGCATCCATCACCTTCCTCTGCCGTCTCCCGCGGGCAGCCCTCGGCTGCTATTTATTTTGTTATCAAATCAATTAAGCTGCCGCTCTCGTATAAAACGGGGGCGGGAGGGGAAGGAGGAGGAGGGGGTTTGGAGTAAAACCGTGGCCACTCCTTTGACATCGCCTCACCAAAGCAAAGAGCTCCTCCTGTTGGAGAAATGATTTCCTGCCGGATGGGAAACCCTGTCGACACGCGAGCGATTTCATTATTTTATTTTGTGTAACGTGGCTTTATGCTATACTGTGTCATTGTTTTGTTTTATTTTATTTTATTTTATATTTTATTATCAGTCAGTGGTCTCTGCACCAACAACCATGCCAGTCACTTGGTGCAAATGCTCTTCGGTGGTCTACTTCTCTATTGCCATCACGTCTGGCCACCGGTGCCTGGTCAAACACAAACTTCAAAACAGTGGACCCTTCCTGTGCCGTGCATAATGATCCAGCCCTCGTAATACCAACACAATATTTGGCACCTTGTGAGTAACATTTAGCAGATGTAGAATTTTTTGGCTTGATCCAAAGTCTCCCGGAAATCTGTCCCAGTCGCTGGATTGCTGGAAAAATTTGCAGTGACTCCCAGAGGCCATCAAATCAGCTCTCATGCGGGGTAATTTCTAATCTGTGCACGACTAAGTTCATGTGATTATGTTAAAAGTTTTTTTAAACTTACCGTTATTGTTAAATGAGGTAAGTTGAACAGGGGACCCACTATAATTACAACTGGTATCTTTTGGGGAAACCCTGGCAGAAAACCCCAAGCATTTGATGAGCAGAGACATTCTCCTGGAGCCTTGTGATTCGCTGGGAAGCGCTGCCCTGAAGGCAGTGTCTGGCTGGAAGCATCGATCTGGCTGCCAGAGGAGAGCGCCTGGCCAGCCCGCCCTGCAAAGGGCAGGACTGCTGGGTTTCAACAGGGGCTTTTGCTCTTTCTGTCTGAACAAGCTCTGCTCTTTACTGCTCCGGTTGCTGCCAGCCATTTAGGACTGTACCCTACTAAATGGTGGTGTATCGAATTTGCTTCTTTTGCAGCAGCGCAAGGAGGACCCAGATCTCCCCAGTCGCAGGATGCTACGTTCTAAACTTACCCTTGTTTAGTTTAAAACCAGCTGCAATGCTCGTTACAGATACTGACATCAGGAGAAAAATGGTGCTCTTGCTCCCTCCCTGTGTTGTGAGAACTCTAAAGACAAAGCCCAGGGCACTGGGCAGGTACCTCATGGGAGACACTTTCAGAAAAAGCTACTGATTATAAAGGCCTGAATTTCTGGGCACTCAGCTATAGCCTGCATGGAAAAGTGGGTGCACTTGCAATCAGCAGCTATTTAGAAAAATTCCAGCTTAATTCTGGTTGGCCAAAAATGGATGAAAATGCTAAAACATGCACGTGCAGTAATGTTGGAAGATGGTGAAAACCGTAAGCGGAGGGTGCGCTTCAAGATATTTTCTACTGTTTCTGCATCATGAGATTATCCATTTTAGAATAATTTACTTTACTACCTTTGCTAAATACAGTTGAGTTCTGTTTTTTAACCAATGACTGCGCTGTCTCAGGCCATCTGCTCCTCCTACCCAATGCTGCTGCAGCAGCCCAGAGCTCCTTGAGGTGCTAGGGCCATGTCCTGGCCAACGCAGAAGCGCACTGTCATTCACAGTGGGAGACTGAAGCCAACAGTTGTGACCTTCATGTGTCAACAAAACAACAATTTTGAAAGAATGACGACCTACTATTTTGCTATGTTTTACTGGTTACTCCTTACCACCACTTTCATCCTCTCTCAAAATTTACCGAAAAGAGAAAAAAAAAGAGTGCCTTACCTAACCAGGCACTTCCAAAGCCATAGAAATAATCAATGAAGTTGCTAGTGTAGCCTTCAGCTATGTGAGAGCATGATTTCACCTTCTCCGGGTTACGTCAGCCACATCCACCACCCACAACCCACACGCCTCCTCCCCCCCCGTCCCCACACAAGCTGCGTAACCGTAAACTCAAACTGTGCGGCATGGTTTGCAGGAGGAGAGATTGTGTGGATCGGTGGTGCCCTGTGAAGCAGCAGGAATTCAGGGTGTATGGTCTCAGCAGCTGGTGGGAGGGAGCTATGTGAGATGGTGCAAGTGTTTTTTGTTTGTTTATAAGTGAGAATCTATTGTAGGAGAGCTCATGGTTTGGAGAAGTTCTCCCCTACTCCCTGTGCTGGTGTGAGTTAGGTGGTGCACCGAGGAAGAAGGGTGCTGCATTTCGTTCTCTTGGCAGGAGAGGTTTGTGTGCAGGGTTCGGGTTAAAGGTTTCAAGTGGGAAGGGAGGGAGGAAGCCTGTGGGTTCTAGAAGTCGGTGGGGTGACGTGCCGAACGTGAAACTGCGGTTAAGGGCTTCAAAACCCAAGTGAAGGCTTGGCTAGGGACTTCATGGCTTTCTAATGTTTTTGTTGGTGGGATGTGCCACGAGCAACTTTAATAGATTTTAAACAATATTTTTGGTTTGGTGGGATTTCTGTGCAAACACTGACAGATGGCATGGGTAGCTCATGTATTTTCATCTCTGTTCCTCCCAGAGTGTCTTGCAAAGCCCTAAATCTTCACATACCACCTTGCTTTCTGTATGACCTCTTTATGTGACTCCCCTTCTCTCTTTCCTTTTCCAGACCATGTCCTGGATGAATTCTATATTCTGCTGTTCCTAGAGCCCAGACTCTCTTTTCTCCTGTTTTGTGACTCTTTGGTCAGCTCTTTCACTGCTCATTTTTACAGAATCACTGGACAATTGATATATTATGGGCACAGAGAAAAAAATACAAGCAGTGAGGGGGAAGGGAAGGAGAAAGGGGATGTGTGGGACAGTAAGGAGGGCAGCATGAGAAGAGGTGGTAAAGATATTGAAGTGTAGGTGGGGGCTTGTCTGTAATGTTCTCTGTGGGTTTGCAGGACTGACAAGCTCCAAGGGGGAGGGAGAGGTGAGAAAACTGGCTCTGTAGTCAATCTGGACCCAAGCAGGGAGAAACAGAGGAACTGTGAGCTGACAAAGCCTGGGCAGCCCCTCTACCCTGAACAGCTCTCATGTAAGCTCTCCTTCCCCTTCCATGCTGCCCCACACAATCCCACTGCCTGCCCCCCCTCTGCCCTGCCAGCTGAGCTTCCCGAGGTGCAGATAAACAATATCCCAGGGAGAGACTGAGGGAACAGGAGCAGGACTGGGTTCCTGGAGGGGTAAAAGTCCAGCAGCCCTTAACCCCATGGGGTCAGCCCTCAGAGGGACCCCCTCGGTCTTGCCTCAGCTTTGTGGGGCAGTCAGGGCTGGCGCACACCAGCACAGAGGCGCAGCTCCTTTGGCACGGGCTGAGCGCAGGAGAGTGAAGGTGACGTGGGCGAGACTTCTGCAAGGACAGCTGCAAGCACTGCTGATCTGGTGCAGAACCTCAGGGCCCAGAGCCAGGCTTGGTCCATTCCTCCTCTACTGCAGAGGCACTGGAGCACTTTGGGCTAGGTGGGGTTTAACCACTTCCACCCAGTGCTGTCACTTGCTCGTCACATCGCGTGCACAGCACACGTATCCCACACATCTCACTCCCTTGCTACCTTGAAAATCCACCTCCGTAATTTCTATTATCAGGTGAGCAATGCAAGAGGTGGAAGGCTTTTAAACTCACATTACCGGCAAACCCAACCATTCCCTTTGGCTAAACTCAGCATAATTCGGACCTGCCACCTGAAGCAGGAGGAATGATTTGTGGTGCCTGAAATTCCCCAGGTACAAAACAACAGAAACCTCGAAGTGCCATCTGATCTTCCATCTGTAAAGTCTGGTATTTACAATTATTTAGAAATAAATGAGAAAGAAAATGAACATAATTTAGAAATGAGTTGCTATGCCAGAAAATAATGTTAACCCCTCTGTGCCTTATGCAAGAGCTTGTCTCTAAAATCTGGAGATTAAACTCAGCCAGGGAAGTTTGATACAGAGGGATTTGATTCCTCTTTTGGCTGCAAATTCCAGACTGGCTTTAACGATGACCTTAGCACTGACATCCCCCCTTTTACTTGATTGAGCACAGTTTATTTTAGCAGTGTGCACACCAGCTTCCCCTAATATGAATCCCTGCCATAAGAAATCACTGGCATCCCTTCAAAATACCATGGAAATCTTTTGGTCACTGCTTGAGAGCAGAGAAGGTATTTGAAATGGAGAACACGACTGAAAATGGGGTATGGAAAAGGAAGGATTTAATATTTAAATGAGGCTCTTGAATTCCTCACATTACAGAGACACCAGGAACAAGATTCAGCCCTTGCTCTGCACTGTCACGCACAGTCTGTGACAGTCACTGTGCCTTTTTTGTGGTGCAAGCCAGAAGAGGAACCGATCCAAGCTTTCGAGCAACAGGCTGTGTGTTGTCAGCATCACAGGGTGGCTGCTTTGTTTATGCACCTCCTAATGGAGGTAATGGATTGGCCACTCCTTTTGCACCCTGCTGATGCTGGAAACCTCACCTGAAAAGAAGAAAACTGTGCGTTTGCCTCCATTTTCAGTGTTTTGAACCACAAGGCCACAGCCAGACAAAACACAGGTGTAAGCCTATTTATAAAATGTAAACATTTGTTACAAATCATCCCAGTAACCTTTTTTCCTATCTCTTCAGCTTAATGTTGCTAGGTAAGGCAGGTAAGGCAGCTGGCAGGGCTTAGTTAATTGTTGTTTTAAATGCCAGATTAAAAAAAGAGCGAAATTTCACCAGGTTGTGGAAGATTGGGCTCTCCTTTGTCAGGGATTCTCACTGAAGACAAACTTTAATGGTATTCATGCCTACAAATATTTTAAAACCTGCTTCTTGGGGAAGAATACAGACTCCAGGCGCCTGACCACACCAGTAAATTGCTGTCAGAGACACAGCCTATGCATATTTAGGGGACCCAGCTCTGCCCTCTCCTTGACAGGATAGCGGGTTGCCTTGGGGTTCATCTGCTCATATCACTGTCATCTGTCATGACATATTCATATGGGACCCAGCTGCTGAAGCTTACACTAAGAAAGAGAAAATGTAAAAATAATTGGTTGATGTTTATGTCGTTCCTTAGGCTACACCCACGCAGCCCTTTTCAGGGTTCGCTGTTTGAAGAATCATTATCCTTACATTTATATATATTGTCCTATATCTAAAGTGATAAACCCTTCTCCTTTTAACCTTTAAGTAATGCAAGGGCAGAAAAAGCCTTGTCACCACGGAGCACCTCCCAGTAAAATTTGGCTGCGGTTTAATGTCAATAATAAAAGCATCATAACATTTAAGTAAACTCGTTTCTGAGGTGGGATTGATTTTCTTAGATTTGCTGGGTGATTAGACAACTTTTCAGCTCGAGAGTTTTAGAAATGCTCATCACTGGAGCCAGCAGTCTGAAGAGGATGAAAGCTTTTGTACCGGGGCTGAGTACAAAAGCTCTGGGCCTGCTGCAAGCCACCTAAGACAAAATCGTGTCCCACCACAGGCACCTGCCTCAGAGTCAGACCCTACAACAGAGGCACTTGGGATCTCCCGGAAATGCAGCCCCTGTCTTGGTGGGCCCTGCCTCCTCTGGTGCTGGGGAAGGAGGTGACATCCTTGTCCTGCCCTAGCTCCCCATGGAGAGGCAGTGTAAGGGTGCAGACCTCAGCAAGGAGCAGGATGTTGGCACTATGCTGTGCATAGGAGTCATGGAAGGAGAAAGGGGGGAGCACAGACTGCGTAAAGCACGTGGCAGTGGCTACTTCCCTTTGAGGCAGTGTCCCAAAACGACTTGGGCTGAAGGATTTGGGTCCATTAGGAAGAACATTGCCAGAAGGTTGAAGGAGGTGATCCTGCTCNGGAGTGGGTCCAGCAGAGAGTGACAAAGGTGATGAAGGAACTGGAGCATCTCACTGAGGAAAGGTTGAGGGAACTGGGCCTGTTCAGCCTCAAGAAGAGGTGGCTGAGAGGGGACCTCATCCCTGTCTGTCCCTGTCTGCAGGGAGGGGGCAGAGGATGGACTGGGCTCTGTTTGGTGGGGCCCAGCAATGGGACAGGAGGAACGGGCAGAAACTGATGGCCAGGAAGTTCCACCTAAACATGAAGAAGAATTTCTTTCCTATGCAGAGACCGAGCACTGAACAGATTGTCCAGAGAAGGTGTGGAGTCTCTCTCACTGGATCTATTCCAGAACAGTCTGGACACAATCCTGTGCCATGTGCTCTGGGATGACCCTGCTTGAGCAGGGAGGTGGGACCAGATGACCCACTGTGGTCCCTTCTAGCCTGACCCATTCTGTGATCTTATGATTCTGTGATTCTGGATCATTGCAGTAACAGCAATAACAAAGGAATGATCATTGATTTGAATGTCCTCAACAAAACGCTGGGTTTTAAATATCATCATTAACCTGGCTAATACAGTTATATGGGAAATGAAGTGTGTAACCACCATCTTTCACTTAAGAGATTGATTAAACTGAAATGGGTAGCTATGGAAATGAGTAGAAGAGGATGCTCGTATATATGATAAGTAAGAGAAACCACATGGACTGCTTCAGGAAAGTCAGCAAGCAAGCAGTAATCATAGCACCACTCGTAGCAGGACTGAGAAAATGCTCAGAGAAAGAGCTCTGGCATTAAAGTGCTTCCAGAAACAAAGTTGAAACTGGAGGAAAAGAAATTGTTTCCTCTTGTTTGATCCCTCCTGCCTTCTACGCACCAATTGTTTGCAAATACACAGGGCTGCACCAAAGAAATAGCTCGCTCTTTCCAATTTCTAATAGACACGAATGCTACATTTGAGTCATGCTGCCCACCAAAAAGAGCAATTATGCATTGAAGATGACACAAAAACATAAACATATTTTCAAGGAGCGAAAATTGTCCACGTTCCTTTTTGATAACTCCTGAATTGTGTTTTCTATGCTACCTCACCTCTGGCTCTGCAAGGGAAGAGCAGCAGAAAAATCTTTCCGATTAGTGATACAGCAAAATGCCCTTATTTATGGTCTTTGAGGCTTCTGAATGTTGAGCCCCTGTCTGTTGTAAAAGAAGTGGCCTCAAGGAACTGCTACCCCGGGTCACTCCAGAGGCAGCCCAAGCTCCTGTGCACAGGGAGCTCTGGCTGCTCCCCCTGCCCAGCACTGCCTCGGCTCCCTTTGCTCCCAGCAGAGTTTGCTCCATCAGCAGGGCTTGCAGAGCCTCAGCGTGGGCTCTGTGCTGAGGTGATACCCTCTGCATATCACAACGTGCTGCATGCATGTGGTATTTGCTTCGGCAGTTTCTCACTGGCACTGGCAAAGGCTTAAGGGGGGCAGGGAAGAAGCATGGCCACTCAGAGCAGGGAATCACACAGCAGTGGCCCTGCGAAGGAAAGCCCAGTATCCCCCAAACACCATCTCAGATCTATTGTTAGAGCGTGAGAAAGGCAGTAATTACAATTGGAGACCAATTGCGCTCTATTGCCAGGGAAGATTATTCTCACCTCCGCTACACAGTTAGCTCTATTTTTATTCTATCATTTCTTTTTTCAGCATGCTGAAAAACTGAGAGAAGAGCAAGTGACAAACAGCATTCAGAGATGTCCAAGTAAAGTTGCTCTGGAATGAAGAATAATCCATCAGGATACCATTTGCAGTGTCTATTTTAGTAAAAGTCCCCAGACTACGGTTCTTTAGAATTAAAATAAATATTGATATAATGCATAATATAGGCAGCTGGTTTCTGGGTTGTACAGTGCTGTCATCTATCACTGTAAGTAGTTTTTAATGTAAAAATGAAATATATATTCTGCTGCAGCTGCTTATGTTTTATACTGGGTTGTTTGTTTGTTTTTAACCATGTTGTGTTAGACGGGGAACAAAAATTGACTGTCAAAGGGCCAGGTCGAATAAAGGTCTTTTACAACCACCAGCCTGAGTGACTCCTTGTGTGAAATGGTATTAGATGACACCACATTGTGCTTGGTGCATGTCATCAGCACCCACAAAACTACAGTAGCTCATGGCTGGGCACTGGGACTTGCTGCACTGTGGTGCCAGAGCCCGCAGGGGTGACATGGCCATTCGTGAGTTCTGCTCCATTCCTTGCTGCACGTTGATGAGGCAGCTCCAGCCTGTGCCTACTGCCACAAGTGCAGCAACATGCTCAAGTTTTGTGGAGCTTGTTACCCCAGCTCATGAATTAGCGGGCAGTTTGGACTTGACTTGGCATAGGTAGATGTGCTCTCCTCGAAACAAAATGCAGAATAGGGTTATCCTAAACACATCCAAACACTATTTTTTGGTTTAAATGAAAATGCTCATTGTATGAAAAAAGAGACATCACAATGCAGAAATGCTGAGGGAAAGGGATGAACTAGAAGTGTACTTGTTAGGTGAGCTGAAACTTGTGTTTGTGTCATCTGAGTTATCATTTGTTCTAGAGTGCAACAACCCATGATCCCAGACCAGAAATAAAGAACATCAAAGTGTGTGCTCCACAAGTGCATTTCTGCATATCCCAGTTCCTACCTGTAGCTTCCTATTGTGGAGCAGAGAAGACAAAAGGTTTATTCAGAGGGAACCTTGGTTTCCTCCAGTACCAGCGTCGGGAGGGTACAGCAGGAGCAAGACACACCAGGACCAGCACTGGTGAGGCTTAATGCCATCTTCAGAGAGATGGGGGAGCAGCTGCAGAGAAACTCTCCAAGCCTACAGAAAACTTTCCAAAACTGCAGGTGAGAGACACAGGAGGCAGGTTTGGGTGGCTGGGGATACCAAGGAACTGACAAGCAGCTTGCTGGAGTCATCTGTGCCCCCCTACATGTTTGGGAAACAAGCTTTTTTCAGTGTTTAGCACAGTAACTGCAAGGGCACCTTCACAAACCTTCACAGACTCCTGGAGACTGCTTTGCTTCTCTGAGTTAGAGAAATAGCATCACTCTTGTTTCACTGCATTTTTTTTTTTTTTTGAGAGAAGTGGAACATGTTTCTTCCTTTCCTGACTGGTACAGAAAGAACATTTTCTCTTCTAATCACCATTTGACAGAAAAATGGAAGAGCAAACGACCTATGTTTTTCCACTGTGATTGTTTTTTGCTTCCTTTTATACTTTTCTCTCTGAAAAGTGTCCATATCCCCCTGCCCCCTATTTCCCAAGGTTTTTCTGGTGATCGCGTGTTATTGTGGGGATTAATGCACGGGAAACTTGAAAGCAGCTAAAGAAGCCTGCAGGCTCTGTTGGGTATGAGGGATGGGCTGTTACCCCTCACACCTCCTTGTTGCAAATCCCATTTGGTGGTGTGCTGCTAGTGAAAAGAAAACCTGTCTTTTGCAAGTGTTTGGATCAGTCGGGGGAGAAAAGAGCCTGTGTCAGGGTTGGTTTTAGCAACAGAAGGGTCTGACTTTGCTCCCACACCGCCCAGTCACCTCCTCCAGCTGGTGAGAGCCTTCCTCAGAGCCCTCACTGCAGCTTTGTCTCGCTCTGGGCTTGGCTTTCCTATCCACAGCGCCTTGTATGCCAGGGCCTGAGCTGGGCATCCTGCTGGATCCCCTTGGTCCTGCTGCCTGCTGAGGTGGGAGCCGCGAGAGCACGAGGTCGGGCAGGGGCAGCTGGTCCTGGGCTGAAAACCTGGATGCTGTGGAGAAGGAAACAAGATGCTGTCCTCTACTGTTGAAAATCTGCCCATTGGGTCGCATCCTCTGCCTCTGCCAACATCAGCAGGAGCTTGGCCTTTGATTTGGATGAGCCTAGCATTTTCTGAACTCCTTCTAATAAGTTCTTATTAGTCAGGAATAGTTGAATCCATCGTAATAGTCTGTCTCTTCTCACAGACTACGCAGGAGCAGGTTTCCCTTCATGCAGCCTTGTGATTTACAACTCTTCCAGGCGACTTAGTGCCGATGATCTTTAGCAAATTAATTTTTTTCCACAGGCCAGTTGCTAAGGGCATTCACTACTTGCTATTCTCACTGTGTGGCTGGGTGCCGTATCCCAAGGAACTGTCCCTGCTCCAGGACTGGCCCCACCTCAGCTCTGTAAACCTGAACCCCCTCTCTGCTCACAGCTTGCTCACAAACATATTGAATTGTTTCTTGGATCCATTTTACTCACCAGGAAAAGAAAAAACAAATAAAAGTGGAGGTTTCCATTCCATGCAGAACTGCTTTTGACACAAAGGCTCTCATGGGCAGAGAGTCGTGCCAGCACATTCTATTTCCTACAATCACTCTGGGGGATAAAAATGTACCTGGCCACTGGTGAATAATCTATATAAACCACTAACAAATATAATAACAATAATAATATAAAACAAATGGATAGAAAATAAAAGAGAGGGCAAGTAGCGACAAAACCAAGGAGGAGACTGATTCCTGGGACTAAAGTGAAAGCCCTTCTGTGGCGTTCACCTTGCTGACACAGCTAGGACTGGAGGGGAACGCTAGAAACCAAATCTCCTTCGCAGCCAGCACAAATGGTTTAATAGTACGTTACGTAGACTTCCTGAAATAGCTGCCCCCTGTTTCCTCAGCCGCGCTGGAGGAGGAGGTGGGAGGGAGCACACGCGGATGGTAAATGCCACCGCAGGCTCCCCTGCGCAGGCACCCCCATCGATGCCAATTTTTGATCCAGCAGCACAGGGCGGATTAGCAGCGGAAGATTAATTCCTTCCTGTCATCTCCCCAGGGAGGTTAAATGATCTCAGGAGCAATTTCTCTTGCTACGAACACTGTAATCCCGAAGCAGACTGCTAACTGCTACAGTTTATGTGGGGCTCTAATGATGGCAAGGAGGTTCCAACTTTGGAGAAGGGTCATCGTTCAAAGAGATGTTTATTTAATTAAATGGTGATTTCTTGCAACCCTTCTCTCGTGTGAAACCTGCAGCTCGAAGGAACCGTCTGAGTAATTTTTAAAATGTCTGAAGGAGAAAAATCTTTATTAATTAAAAAGGGAGTCCTAGCGAGTATGGGCAGTTGAACACAGTCCATGGACTTGGCCTTAGCAATGCACATTACCCGTCTGTGTCCTGGCCCTATTTACCCAGTACAGCTACTGGAAAACAAATCTCTGGCTGGAACCTTTTTACTCTGTCGTGCAGCCTGTCTGCACCCACAGCTTCCTCTGCAGCCTGACACACCAAGCTGCTCTGAGCCCCGTCCCCAGCCCGTGCTAGAAGATGGCACAGAGGAGGGCGGATCAGCTGCGACTTGAGGCAGCTGTGTGACACTTCTGCTCCTCTTCTCCCCTACTCTTGATCCAGGAGGCTGCCTTACCTGCAGGAAGAAGGCATGGGAGCATTCCCAGCCACGGAATCAGGGATAATCGCTAAAAATTCATCACAACACTGTCCTTTCCGCCTTCAGATGACAAGGTGCCTTTTTTTCCAGGTCACTTCTGCACAGCGAGGATCACGCTGTCACATCATTCCTGCAGCGCAGCGAGTACGTGTGGGGCTTCCCTGCCCCAGAGCACGCGCTCACAGACCAAAATAAAATGCAGATGAAGAAGCGAAGAGTAAGAAAGAGCTGAAGAGAGATGAGATGAGATGAGAGGAAGGCTCCTGGTAATCATGGGTTTGAAATGGAGTCTCAAATAGAGACGGTTCTTGGCAGCAGGAAACAGAAGACAGCTCTAAGTGGGGAGAGACGCGTGAGTGACATACAAATGGGAGCGTGGGAGCAGCCAGCCCCTGCGGCTGGAGCAGCAGCAGCGAGGGGAGGGGGACCACGGGGAGGGCGAGCGGAGCCATCGGTGGACTTTGGATACCCCTGGAACTGGAGGAAAGAAAGAAGACCGTGCACTGGGGTCTGTGGGCACTCTTATTGTGAGATACACCAGCGTGTGGACCTACAGCACATGAGCCAGTGTAATACAGTGCTTATGTGCCTGCTCTCTCACTGGAGATGTGAGAAGCAGGGCTGGCACAGACATGGGGTACGTTCATTGCAGGTACCACTGGCTTAGGGCATTTGCAACCAGCTTGTTGCCCCGAGGTAGCTGGCACACAGTAGCTCATTGCCCCCCAGAAACCTGTTCCTCTGTTGCATTTCTTATTCGAGGGCCCAGTTTCTATTTAAACCTGGTTTGTAGGGGTTTCATGTACATGTGCAAATTACTGGCACGTTAAGACTTGTCCCTACACAGAATTTGCATCACTCTAGTTCAAATTAGGTAATAAAACAATGGATAGCTCTCCGTAGGTACAGTGTTTGAGTAGATTCCAGGGGTTTATTTTGCCCTGTATGTTTTCAGGTGTAGAAGAAACTCGTGTACGTATTTCCACCTGTATGTGCCTATTTGTGGAAATGGACCATTGTAGATGAACTGCCTCACCATCCTGCCTTTGGAGAAAATCGTGGCAGGGAACATCAGAACAATAAGAGTGGAGGAGGGGGAGGCAGGCAAAGTAATTTTGAAGTGAAAAGCAGAATGAGAGATGGGATGGGGATTACACAGATGAAAAGCAGACCATTAAACCCAGGGGTCTGATCCTGTCCCCTGCTAGGAATTAATAGCAGTCATTATATGTATCTTATGTGAGGGTCTGGAATTGCATCTGCATTGCGAAGGATGAATTTGAGGGGGATAACCAGCAGCAGAAGCAGTAGCTCACTGGGCTTCTTTGCTGACCACGCCTTCGGTTCCAGTCACTTCATGCACTAATCCAGTCAAATATGTGCTTGTCTGTAAGCACACGAGCAGTTTCACTGACTGCAAAGGCGCTGCTCAGTTGTCATAAACGTGAGCGTAAGCTCGAGCGCTCTGCTTGCTTCATCAGGCTTTCCAAGAGCTGGTTACACAGCCTCCAACCCAGCACCCTGAATGATACCCTGGCGCTGAAACACAGCCACTGGGAATTAGAACAGAGGGAAATCAGAGACATGCAGGACGGATGCTTTTTAAGTCAATCGAATAGGTTGAAGGTGAACTTCCTAAGTACGAATGTATCGGGAGGATTTACGTGCGGGCTGTTCCCCTAAAGTTTCAGGATAGCTGCTATTCCCTCAACCCAACAAGTCACTAGTGGCACCCAGTGGCTAGAAGGGTTAGTTAAAAATATACCTTTCTCCCTCATGAGCTCCCTCGCACCGAAGTTAGTGTTTAAATGCAAATACCACCGTCTTGGTATTACAGGTATTAAATCCAGGCATAGCTATTTTTGAGTGAGGTTTCATCTGGAAAGTATCTCCTGAGTAATGATCACAATTTCTGTTCACAGAGGCATTTAGTCTACAAGGTAAAATGCTCAGGCTTCTGGTGCAGCACACAGCAGGCTACAAACCGACTGCATTTTGGCGCAGTTGTGGGATAGTTAATGCTTATTTATTCTGTGAGAGCACTAAACCTGCACAAATGAAAATTATGCCTGTTGTAAGAGTTCCAGGACTTTCCTCCAGAGAACACTTCCCAAAATTTGCTGACTTTCAGTACTTGCGGAATTTCAAGAGCCAAGTGATCCATAGGAAAGTTAAAACCCAGCTAGTAAATGAAATGAGCAATTAACCAAACTGATGGGAGGGAACGCCAAAACTCCATAGCCATCGTTTCTGGATCTTTAGCCTCTACTTGGAGCATATATAATGAAAACATGTGTCTTCTAAAAGGCACGTGAAAGCGACCTGGTTCATTCCTGGGTGATACATTAAACAGGCTCAGAGTTTGTGCCTGACGCTGTGGGCTGTGGGATTCAGTAGGATGAATCATGTGACCCGAGCCTGTAGGGGTTTGTGCATTGCATGTTTATGGTGCCAGCAGAGGCAGAGGTTTGTTATCCCCATGCGCTCCACGGTCAGTGCTAAAGTAAAGCCCCTTCACCCCATGCTGAGCTCCTCTGCCACCCTTTCCTCCAGCCAGCGGCTTGCAGCAAGTCAGAGCCACCGTGTCCCCGCATAACCTCACTGCTATCAGGGTAATGACAATTCCTATCAAAACACACAGCTCTATCTTTACCCCATTTTCTACTCCCCCATCCCTCTGTCTGTCAAAAGCTGGCATAGCAAGAGAGGGAGAAGATGCTAATCTCATCCCTTCTCTGTTTTAGAGACAGGAATCCTATGTGTGGTAGGAGGATGATGCCAGGAGCCTCAGTTATGGGGTTTGCTGTAGCTCCCTGCAGTGGTGCAGAAACAGAGAGGGGCAGAAAAGCCATTTCACCAGGGTCTTGAGGAATGGAGAGGCTGTGCAGGAATCCAAACTTCCCCACAGCATCTGAACAAGGGCCATGTCAGGCACTGACAGGCTACTGCTGCAGTCTCGTTGTTCCCAGCTGCCAGAGCAGCCTCTCGGGACTGAGGGGCACTCACACCCAAGCCCGGGCAGTCCTGCAGCAGCCTCTTCTCAGAGGCCAACTACCAAACACGAGGCAGAGAGCAATGCTCCCGTTCCTCTGACACCAGACAGCTGTTTTTTGTTGGGGTCTCCTGGGCCAGGAACAGCTGGTTTTGCCTGTAGTGTGATGTTTTGTAGGCTGCTATGGCTTCAGGGAAGCACAGATCTAATTTCCCATGCACTACATGCAGGACATCTTTGGTGTCCAAGAGCTCACTGGAGCAATAGGCAGTGTTCACATCTGTTTCAGTAATTTTGTACATTCCCTGCTATCGCAAGGACCCAGACCACCAGTCATACCCTTTTCAGCTGCTTTATACTGAATATAACACTTACGGCTGTAGGACATTGACTACAGTTTGTGATGGGTTGCAGAGAAGTACTGGTGATCCTGGTGTGGGGTGGATGTTTTGCAGATCCATTTTATGTCTCTATTCGCGGCTTTTCCAACACTGCAACAATAAATAGAAACGTAAGTCTTTGAGCAAGGACCTCCTGACCATTATGGTCGGATCTCTGCAATCACAGGTGTTATCTACCTTTCCCTAATGGAAGGTAATTTCTCCTTGCAATAACCTCTCTGTGCCTCAGTGTCCCTGTCTGTAAACTGGGCGTCATCAGACAGGAGGTTGCTAACAGAAGGGCAGTGCTGTTTCTTGCCAAGCCCTTCGTGATCCACTGGGATGCACCAGCAAAGTGCATGCTAGTTTTTAAAACTTACAAACCCTTCCAAATGGTCTCCCTGACAAGTTTTTAGCCAGTTACCATCATCACTCTCATCTCTCAACACATTCCTTAACTGAGCTGTGTGGCTTTGCCTTCGTTCATCCCCTCGTCCCCCCCCGCCCTTCCCTGCCTTCTCCCAAGGCGGGTGGGAAGTGTGTGTGCAGCAGAGTGCTCTGCCATGGTTCATTGATCTCTCTTGTTTGTTGCTTTCTTTCCTTTGGTTGCTTTCTTTTCTCTCTCCCCAAAGAAAGGAGTGAGTGGAAACGCAATAGGTGATGTAAAATTTGCAAGCCAAGTAGAGCACACATTCGTTCCCATGTGCCCCGCTTAACAGGAGGATGGAAACTCTTCGCTGGCTCCTCTCGTCCGTGCGAGAAGAGCTCCTCACCTGGCTGGTGAGCATGGAGTTAAATCCATGTGGGCATACTGGTATAGCAGGGTTCAAATGTCCTTTCTGGCACGTCAGCACATCCTACCTCAGCCTCAATTATACACTTTCCAGCTTTTCATTAAGAAGTCATAGTTCTGTGTGATGTCTCTTGTTTGGAGGTGGTTACAAAAACCTGTCAGGCACTGGCTGCTTTCTTAATACAGTAATCAAATGCAGAAGTGGCAAACCATTAATTCTAGAGAATTTTTCTTCTTCTTCTTTTTTTTTTTTTTTAACTCCCAAGAGTATAAAATCCAAAGAAGACTTAATACAATTATTCCTAGGGGATGTTGTTCATAAGTGTTGTGACCATCTGGGCATACAGCTGGCTAAACATAGCCTCTACTCCATCTCCTCCAGGAGAAATCCTTAAAAGGGGCAGAAAAGGGCTAAAACACTACAAAAGATGAGCTCTTTTCAGTAAGAGCATCCTCCCTGTTTTGGAAGTGTTGATTGTTTGGCCTCCCTCAGCCACTGAGGCTGCTTTATTGTGTATTTATTACTCAGATGAAGGCTGGAGCCAGAGTTCTTTGGCCCATTTATAAAGCAATTTAAATGAGCCGGCTGCTCTGGGCGGCAGTGCCGGGGACCAGGCTGAGCCGCCGCAGCAGGCTGCCAGCGGGAACTGCCCTCGGCTTTAGGAGTGGGGATTTACGGTTCACATGCAGTTCAAGCACGGCTCCTGCCCTGGGATTATGTACGTGGCCAGCACCGGGGCATGCCAGACAAGCTGCTGGGCAGTCCCAAATCCCACAGCCAGGGAGGGGGGCTGCTGGCATCAGGCTCCTGCATGCTCAGGGGTCTTGCTGCCCATGCAGCAGAGTGCCCCGAGACCCAGGAGGTACCGTTTTGCTGCCTCAGCCCTCGGCTCTCCCTGCTCCATCCCCAGCGGATGGAGCCCTCAGGAGCTGCCGGTGTGTGTTGCCTGGGCTGGCAGGGCTCATTGACCGCCCACAGCTCAGGTGGGCAGGGAGCACTGTTTCAGAAGAGGGCCACAGTTTGGCAGCCAAGTGGCATGAAGGGACCTGCACCCTCCCTTATGGTGCTGCTCTTGTGCCTGAGACGCATAGGCAGTGCCAGCTTTTTGGGCAGACACCTCTCACTCCGGGGTTTCACAGCTGCAGCATCACAGGAGAGGCAGAAACCCTGCTGGGACCAGTGCTGGCCCTCCTCCCTGCCATTCCAGCCCATCTCAGCCCCAGGACCAGGCAGCTGTTCCACCCCATCCACCCACACCGAGCTGTGTGATCACTGCACCTCGGCTGCACTGTTTCAGCACGGGGCCTTCGGTGGGTCTAAATCACCAGCTAAGACTAATTTACACCACAGAAAGATTGACGTATATGCTCAAGCCAGGAAAGCCCAATTATTTAAAAAAAAAAATTAAAAAATCCAATCTGTTCCTGCTTACAGAAACACCTTTCTTATCAGGGCAATCCTTCGGCATCTTGCAATCACCAGCAAAGCCCAAATTCGCTATCGATCCACCCTCAGCTCTCACACACCTTCTACACTGATACCATGCTGCCTTCAAAGCCTCCAGATCTCCTCTTCCCCAGCCTTGCTTCCAGCATCTGCAGCCTGGTGTGAAGACCAGCCTCCTGATCCCAACCTCCAGCTCGGCCATGGAGGCACTGCCTGGTACGAGGGACAGCAGCAGTACCATCACCTTGTTTTTCCCAGAGGAGTTTGGGAAATTTCACACCTTTCCAATGCAGTTTAAAAAGGACTGGGCAGGCACCTTGTATTCTGCAATACACCTAAACAGAGAGGGACTAGATTTGACAGATAACATATCAGAAAATAAGACCTGCTGTGTTAGGTCATATCAGAGATCCATCTGAATTGGTCAGGCTGTTGGGCCAGATGATCATTGCAGGTCCCTTCCAATTGAAATATACTATTCTATTCTGTTCTATTCTAACCCATTGTCTTGTCTCCATCAGCATCTGGCCACAGCTGCACAGGGAGGATTGCAAAGCACAGGACATGCACACAGTGATCCCAAAGTTAGAAATATTTGCTCAGCCTCAGCAAACCTTGGCTCGACATCTCCTGCTTTACAGCTATTGTCCTGGCATATCTGGCTTTTGGCTACAGGACAGGGAAATGTAAGAGTTAAGGCTCTAGGACAATGTTATCTTGGCCACAGGCACACCTGTAGTTCTTTCCCATGTGCACCTTTTGGACCTAAAGCTCTCCAGACCAAGCAGCCTGCCTGAGCATCCCTCTGAGCTCCTGCACGAGGCAGGACAGAGAGCAGCCCACCTCACACACTGAGGGAGAGGTACTCTTTGCACCCCTACTTCCACACACTCCTGTTGGTGTTGGTAACAAAAAAGAAACACATCACCCAAATCAATGCTTATTTCCTTTCACATACAGCTGAATCTCTTGAAACTGTGCCATCTCAAACTTTCAGCTTAGTGTCACCCTGCCCTCACACCCCTCACAGCTCTCCTGTTTGTCTGGCAACGCTGCATTGCAGCAGGGGGTTAGCAGGGCAATGGCATCCCCACCTACAATGAAACAGCTCAATTCTTCTCATGGGATGAGACAAAATCCCTCCCCACATTTTTCCTTATTGAAAAGAAGGAAGGAAAAGGCTTCAAGCTTGGAGAATATTTACAAATAGTGCTAATAAACCCACATGTAAAGGTTTTTTTCTTTTGCATACTTTTTTTTCCTTCCCTTGGAAGGAAATAGTCTTATTTGCTTTTTTTCCCCCTTTCCTTTCCCCTGAGGCAGCAAGGACCAGGGAGAGTTACAGAAGTTTCTCGCTTTGTTTTGCTGAGAGAATCACAATGCCTCCCAGGTAAATTGTCTCACCATCAGTCAGACAGAGCACAGGAGTTTGTTATTAACACAAAAATGTGGGAAAAGTAATTTTTTTTTTTTACTGAATGTAAAAGTGGTCAAACGAGGTCTCTTCCTATTTTTCCTTTCAGACTCTGCTGAAACACAATGTTTAAACGCCAGCATAAAAGTGCCACGTTGAAGAAAGTTAGGCACGCTGGAAAAGAATAGCTATAATGGAAACAGCAGCCTGAACAGCTGTGACAAGTAGGATAAATCTTCCAATCCATGGATGATTTGTCAAGCATTTTGCAAATATATATACATATTGCAGATATATGTTATGTGTGTGTGTGTGTGTAATCAATAAAGTGTGTGTACAACAGATGGATGGATTAGACAGATAATTATGTGATTGCAAGTCTCCCATTATATTTATGGTCACCCATTAAAGCCACTTGTGAGTGATCCCTCCTCTCCCTGCTCCTGGAGATAAAGGTCATTAATGCCATCAGCCACCAGGTATGCCCCACACCCAGCCCAGCCCCAGCAGCGAGTCAGAGATCCTGACACTGCCTTCTGCAGCCCGGGACAGCTCAGTCTCCTTATTTTTGAGGAAACTGTAAGATGGAAAAAAAGCTGTGTTTTCATTGCCCACTGCAGCGGGCTGAGGTGCGAGAGCTGTGTTATTTGAGGTAGTGGAAAGTTGTCAGCGTCAGCCACGGGGATGGATGTGAAGGATGGATGTGAAGGATGGATGTGAAGGATGGATGTGAAGGATGGATGTGAAGGATGGGTGCCTGCTCCGGGCTGGCTGAGGCACAGCAGTGCCGGTGGGTCCAGAGCCGCGGATCCCAGGGCTGCGAGCCTGGGACAGAGCCAGGAGCCACAGGCGGCCCCAGCCCAGCAGATGTCAGGGAGGGCCTGGCTGGGTTTGGCCGGGCAGCCTGACCTCGGCATGCTGTGGGTGACAGGAGGAGAGCCGGGAAGTGGCAGGCACAAGAGCCCCCTGTGACAGTAACGTGTCGGCAGATCCCCCTGTCAGGGGGCTGTCCCTCACCAGGAGGAGGAGGACTGGCTGTCCCTCACCAGGAGGAGGAGGACTGGCTGCCTTACCCCGTCCCGTCCCAGCCGCACGCCAGCCCCCTTGGAGCCCGGCCGATTCACCAGGAAGAGGATTTCAGCCCACACCCATTTAGTCACCGGCGTCTGACTTGGAAGTATTTGACTAATGAAGGGTTGCAGGTACTGTAACCCAGACAGGCTGCATTCCTGCCACCCCAGCCTTCCCTGCACGAATTCCTCCAGTCCACGCAGCAGGCTGAGGATCCAGCAGCAACGGCGATGATCCACTGCTGGGTCCGGGCCAGGACTGCAAACAATATGCCGGTCACTACCCACACCATCCGGACACATGGCTTTGGCTGACCTCCCTTACACAGCTCACCTGGGACAGAGAGGACGCCCTCCCTGTACCCACGGCCAGTGTCACAAGCTCCCTGCCAGCAGGCCCCTGCCCCTGGCAGCACAGACCTTTCTGGGCAGACATAGGGCACTTAGCAAGAGCGGAGAGGGACCAGCAAGCCTCAGCAGTGCACTGATCCCGTGGGGTCACTCTTAGTAGCTTCATCTAGCACTTCTTTTTGACCTTTAAAGACAGTTCTGGATGTGGCTCAGCCCCTGCCTGACCTCAGATTAAGGGAAGCAGAACTGGGGCAGAGAGCAATGTTTTCTGAACTCTAGAAAGGACCTGCTGAAATAAATGATCACGGACCATCATGTTTCCTATTTTGCCAACAGGGAGAGTGAGGAGGATCACTCTAGTACTCAGCACAGTGGTAAATCAGGTGAGGTGGGTCCTGGCCCCTTACCTCCACCCCAAAACCTCCAGCAGTTTTGCTTTGCTGGAATGGAATTCTACATTTTAGATATAGACAAGACTTTAGATTTATAATTAATGGGTTTCGAGTTCAAAGATTGGAAATAAAACATGTGACCTCGGGCTTGTATCCTGCTACACCACCAGCAGGAAGAGATGGATCTGGGAACCAGCAGTTGTTCTGCTGGCTGTGGTCTTATGAATCCATGTGCAACAGATGAAATGACATCTGCCAAAGTTATTTTACCTCTTGCCTCTCGGCAAGCTGCAGCTCAGCTGGGCCCATGGCTATACCCCCCTGCATCCTGACTCCTGAGGAAAATACAAAGATTGGTGATCTCGCTGCCCCTGATCTATTGATGGACACAAATGACCAGTTTAGCACTTTCATTTCCACACTGGGAATAGGGGGATTAAAATGCCACTATCTCCTGATTGTAATGCTTTTTATGTGGGTCCTAGGTAAACACTGCACAAGTCAACAAACCACTGTTAATAAAAATTGCTAATTAAATGAGGACCAGTGGCTTGTTTTATTGACATAAGTATTTATAGGCTTTTTCTGCTTTCTTGTGCTTTCTAAGGCTGTGTATGTTTTGCATTTGCTTGTGCCCCTTGCTCCTGCTTGTCCTTCTAGTTCTTGCTTTATAGGGGTTTTGTTGTTGTTGTTTTAACCACCCTGAGTCAGACATAAGGCTCTGCCTTACATCAAGCCAATTTTTTTTCTTGAAAGGAGTTCTCTAACATAACACAATTACCTTGGAGTTTGAAAAGAATACCATATTTTGCTTAAATCCATCTTTTGCAGTGTGCTACTAGCTAAGATAACTTGGCTTTCTAGTACACAGTTGTCACACTCCTCGAGAAGTGGGGCCTTAAACCCTGAGTGAAAGGAATTTTTGTTCAGCTGATATCTGTGCTGGTTTACTAGTTGACTGACAGGTAAAGAAAGACACCTAAACTGCACCTCAGCAAGGGATTTCAGTGTGTTCAGTGGTCCTTCTGTGGAACACGAAGCATGTACTGTTAGCATGTACTATTGTTAGCGTGGAAACCCGCACTGAACATGGCACACGGGACTGAAATGGCACTCAAGAGCAGAAGGGTGACGATGGCAACTGAAGTGCCACACTGCTTCAGCCCTCAGAAAACTCCTGGGTGATAGTAAGATCTGAGCATCATCATCAGAAGAAGGTTCCTTGGCTGAACATACCCCGAGGACCCGACACTGCTGCTGGTTGCCGTGGAAGCTAGACTTGCTCCAAATCCATTCCTCCAGGTCTCCCATATGCTATGTGCTATCCAGCCTGCCTTTCTGCTCTGGCACATCCTGTGGCTTCTGCCTGTGCAAGGTTTTATTCTAGAAGGCACCAAATCTTGTTGCCACCTTTGTATCGTGGCCCTTTGTGGACTACAAGTCTAAAATCCAAGTTACCGTCAGAAGATGTGCTCTGCAGACTGATCTTGAGTAAGCGCTGGATGGGAATATCAGGGTACTATTGAGCCAACACTGTTGAGAAAGTAAACAAAATCGAATGGAAGTGAAAATGATGTAGAACTTGTGTCCTTGAAAGCTAATTTTAGCTCTCTTGGTTCTGGTGGGATGAGGGAGACAAGCAGCCGCAATACAAAAGATAAGTGCTGGAGCCTGATTAATATTGGTGTTTTGAAGGACCAGTTTTCACAGCCCATCTGGAAGTAATTTATTCCCACTCAGAGGTACCACCAAACACAGCCATTCCAGAAAAAAAGCAGCCTCCAAAAAGATAGTCCTTAAGCTGCAGCGAGGAGAGGGGCAAGCACTGAGGGTATTCTGAAATAATCACTCCACTCAGCAGGTGAATAACAAGAAATTCCAGTTAATAAAAAAAAATAGCAGGAACTGCAATTTTGAGGGTATTCTTAGAAATAAATAGCAATAAAGGGGCATCAAAGAGAGGTAAACAGCATTTGAGTGCTAGACAGAAAGCCTGGCACACTCCAAAACATTGCAGAGCACCTTTCAGTCCCGAGGGAGATCACGAGTTTGAACACATGAAGAACTCACTGCTGGGTAACAAGTTATCAGGTGTCTGCTGATCCATGGCAACTGTCCCTGATGATTTGCAAGGTGGCAAATGTGGGATAATTTGAGATCTCTGCATCCTCGTGGAAGATGAGAGAGGTCTGTGCTGGTGTGAATGACCTCACATTTTCTGCAGCTGAAGAGTTGTCGTGTAGACAGTTGTCTTCCACCACTTGCCTGGTGGCACCTGGTTCTCCTGTGTTCTCTTGTTTCTCTGTCTGAGCCTGGATGAGTGTCTCATTGCCTGGTTTTTTGCCTTACAGGCGTTTCTTACGTCAATGCAATTCTCTCCTCCCTCCTCAGGTAACCAAGTCAGTGAGCCCAGTGTTGCTCCTCAAAAACAGGACTGCTCCTGGACAGAGGGTAAAGGGATAAGCGGACTGAGGTGAAAAGTGGTTTTGGGACCTTCTGATAAATAACCAGCTGGTTTCTGACATTGCTATGGCATCCTTCTAAACACAGGTCCCATGTGGCCACTGATTTATCTCCTGTCTGAGGCTGTACTTGGTCTGTAGGGCCTGAGGACATCTCTTTGTTGGGAACAAGGCGGTGAAGAACATTTGTTATAGAAATGGGAACTGCACAAAACTAACATGAATTTAGATTTCATTACAAACATGGAACCTGGCAAAGGTTAATTGAAACATTTGCCAAGGGCCAATCTAAAGTTCGACGGAATCAAAGGGGGACTTTAAACTGACTTTAATGGTCTTGGGGTCAGGTTGTAAGACAAATTTGACAAGTTCCAAGGTCCATAGGTCAATGGATTTTTTTTTTTTTAAATCAAAACCATGCCACGCTATTAGTCTAAAAGACATTTCAGCCATCAGCCACAGAAATCACTTGATACCAGTTCAACAGGAACTGGATCAGCTCCTGCAGGCCATGGAGTGCAGTCTGTAATGCCTGGCTCCTTGGGCATTATACTGCCCTGCTGCAAAATATCTGGTGAGGGGGTAGGGGAGGAGCCAAGCATCACATACTGCTGGGCCTGAGAGTCCCAGACCCCACCTGGGATGGCCCATGGCAGGCCACTCTCGAGAGATGGCCCTCACTGATAGAGCTCTGCACTGCAGGAGACATCAGGCTGGAAACCTCCAGGGCACGACACAAAGCTGGTCATCTCTTCCCTGATGTATGAGCTTGAGGGAATGGGTGGGTGGGTTGTTTATCTTGTCGGGAGGAGCCTTTTCCTTTTGACTCTTGGGAAAAAAGGAACTGCATTGTGTATGTTTATTGAAAGTCCGATGTGTTCCCTGAGACACGAAGACAGGACACATCCTTATAAATCAGGGTGGAGAAAAAGTGAAACCAGAAAGAAATGGTTGGGGATTGCTGCAGAGACAGCGTGTGTGCACTCAGGCAGCAAGGGGAATGACACTGACACTGTTTCAAAGGAAGGTCATCGTGTAGACCATAAATCTCAAACATTTAGCATTTGCTTCATTCGTCTTTGTTGACTTTTTTCACAAGAAGTTCAGCAACTATCAGAAAATTTTGAAGTTCTTCTTTATTTATGTGGCCTTTCAGCTGCTCATGGCTGGTGATTTAAAGTCTGATGCAGCCAAACACAGCAGGACTGGCCTGAGCCTGCCCATGAGGGACCTGCCCTTAGCGGGGTTGCTGGTGCCTGTGGCTGTTCCGTGCTGGGCTGGGGTGCCCAGCAAATAGTACAGACACATTGCAGTGTGAATGCCCAGGTGTGAGCATTCCCTTGGCCTGGGCACAGCCAGAGCAGGACGAGAGGGAAGGAGCTTCTGAGAGGGAGCAGACCTTTGCCATGGGCTTATTCCCACTCCCAGGCTTCTAACTTTGGGCATTGCCGGGGAAACAGACTTGTGGTTTGAGGTGGTGGAGCCCTTCCAATGCCTGCTGCTGGTCTAGTTTTGCTACTTTGACTCTTCCAGTTAGCTTTGGGCCCTCAAGGTTTTGCTGAGCACCTGAGGCAAGTTCATGAGGCAAGTTCTCCAAAACCCTTCTGCTCAGAGGAGAGAGTTTTCTCTAACTGATCACAATTAATGTAATCAGTGCTTTGCAGTTTTTCCTATCTGTGTCGCTACCTTTGAGATCTTAATTCATCTTAACACCTGTTGCCATTCTTAATTACTTCCAGTGAGCCCACCGCAAAGAACAGATGTGTGATCAGCTACATGGAAATATCAGAAAGAGACAAACTGACCAGACCGAGCATTCAGTCAAATTGCAGCTCTGCCGTTAACTTGCTCAGTGTCCATTGCAAGTCATTTCACTTAGCTCTGGGCTGTTTTACTCATGTAGAAAATGGAAATAGCAAACTGATCCATATTGAAATCCTATTCCAGCCCCAACTAAGATAAAGCTTGGCTTTGCTTAGCTTTGCTTGTCTTGGTAAGTGTTTTTGAAAGTGGAAGCTTTATTATTTTGAAAAATCCCTGTTAATCACACAAGCAAAATCTATTGTGTTGTTTAAATAAGTAAACTAAATGGAGAAAAATAACTGCAGCCTTCTCAACCATTGAGAAGCAAATTCTGTAGGTCCCTGTTTATAACTTGCAGAGCATTCTGACCTCAGAATGTGTTCCACCGCTCTTCCCACTGGGGCACTGGATTGCTTCATTCAGAAAGTCCAGGCCCGCCAGAGGTCACAGAGGACCTTGATGTAGAAGTTTAGTTTGCAGTCCAAGAGCTCCTTCCCGAGCAAATGGACACTCTACACCGGTCCTTGCTTGCTAACTAGGAGGATGAATGAACGACTAGCTTCCCAATTCCACCTTCTGCTACCACCGACTGTCGTGCTTGAGTCCCTCTGTTTCCAAGACCAGGGGGCTGGAGACATCTAATGGCAAGTGCCTGCATAGCAGAGCATCCTCCCCCACCGCAGCTGTCCTGTCCTGCAATTCCAGCATTTAACTCTTACGGTACCGCAGAAATGTACGTGCACGAGGCCAGCGAAGTGACAATGGCTGTGTGGGTGTAACACATCTTGGCAACCTTCCTGAAGGAAAAATAAGCGATGCAGAGCAGTCGGAGTCACTCCTGTGTTTGGAAACATCATGGAGCAGATCCTCCTGGAAACTGTGCTGAGACACATGGAAAATAAGGAGGGAACTGGTGACAGCCAGCATGGCTTCACTAAGAGCAGATCATGCCTGACTAATTCAGTGGCTTTCTGTGAGGGGGTAATGGTCTCGGTGGCTGAGGGAAGAGAAACTGATCTCATTTACCTGCACTTGGGTGAGGGGCAGATGCCTCCTCAGCGAGTTCTCTGGTGACACAAGGCTGGGAGGACGGGCCAATGCCCCAGAGAGCCGTGCAGCCCTTCGGAAGGACCTCGACAGGATGGAGAGATGGGCAGAGAACCTCCTGAAATCCAGCAAAGGCAAATGCAGGGTCCTGCACTGGGGAAGAACAACCCCAGGCACCAGGATGGGCTGGGGCCGACCTGCTGGGAGGCAGCTCTGGGGAGAAGGACCTGGGGGTCCTGGTGGACAATGAGCTGCTCCTGAGCCAGCACCGTGTCCCTGTGGCCAAGAAGGCCAATGGGATCCTGGGCTGCATTAGGAAGAGCACTGCCAGCAGGTCAGGGATGTGATCTTGCCCCTCTATTCAGCTATGGTGAGGATCACCTGGGGTGCTGTGTCCAGTTCTGAGCTCCTCAGGACAGGAGAGACATGGAGCTCCTGGAGTGGGTCCAGTAGAGAGTGGCAAAGATGATGAAGGGACTGGAACATCTCTCTGAGGAAAGGCTGAGGGAGCTGGGCCTGTTCAACCTTGAGATTTCTGAGAGGGGACCTCATCCCTGTCTGTCCCTGTCTGCAGGGAGGAGGCAGAGGATGGACTGGGCTCTGCTCCGTAGTGCCCAGCAATGGGACAGGAGGAATGGGCAGGAACTGATGCCCAGGAAGTCCCACCTGAACACAAGGAAGAATTTCTTTCCTGAGCAGAGACCGAGCACTGGGACAGATTGTCCAGAGAAGGTGTGGAGTCTCCCTCACTGGATCTGTTCCAGAACAGTCTGGACACAGTCCTGTGCCATGTGCTCTGGGACGACCCTGCTTGAGCAGGGAGGTGGGAGCAGATGGCCCATAATGATCCCTTCCAACCTGACCCATTCTGTGGTTCTGTGATTTCCAGGGATGCTGCAAGTTCAGCTCTTCTCTGGAGATGGCCCCTTGCTAGCAGAGCTGGGACAGGAGTTGGGACAGGGCACTGCACCAACTGGGTCTGATTGAGACAATGGCCCCTTTGCTGCAACATTCGTCTTCCTAAGACCAGAACAGTGGTACCCCATGTGTTCCCCAAGGGTGCTGAGAGACTCACCACAGGTGAGTTGTGAAGAACCTTGCTCAGCAAGATGAGAAACTATTCCCATCTGTCCCTTCCCCTCCCAGTAACATAACCACTGTCCAGTACACCTGGATGAGCAGTGGAGTTACAGCCCAGCTCTTCCTGACACCTAACACAGAGTCTGTTCCTCTAAGGCTGGTCAGAAACTAGGTGGCAAAGCAGTAGTGTGGTTTTATCTTTTGCAATGATTTACCATTGTTTAAATATTATTTCTGATATCCAGTTATGTGCTCTCTCCAGAGAGCTTCATGGCTTGTCTAAGGCCCATTTAATTCAGTGGCTTTGTGTCGGCTTCACTGAGCGCTGGATCCTGCTTGGGCTGTGAATGTGTCCTTTAATAGCTACAGCTGTAAAAACATATTAGCTGCTTCTCTGTAGGCCTGTTTTTTCCTGTAAAAAAATAAAAAGAGAAAAGAAAAAAGTGTATTTCAAGAGGAATGAAATTTCAGATCAAAGGAAATCATTTTCCATTTCAGGCTGAATTTGAGAAATAGTTATGACCTAATTAAAAAAAAAAAAAAAAAGAAGAGGGAATGTTGGAATTTTGACGTATCCAAGCCATCTTGTTATTTTTCGTGGAGTAGCCTTTGGTCCATGATGGCTCAAGGGATAAAGTACAATTCCAGAGCATGGGACACTTGATATATTACAAGCCTTGTCTGCTTATTTAGGAATAAAAATTATAACTGGAGTCTGTCCGGTCCCTGCCAGGTGCAGCTCCTGGCCACCAAGTGGTCCAGAAGGTTGTGCTCTTGTGTCCTGGCACAGCTATGGCACTCAGCAGAAAGAAACATCTGAACATCCATTACAACAGGAGAAAAAATTTTAAAAAGAGTTTGTAAGTCAGTAACGAAGACGCTCACTTGTTGGTCCAAGCGCTGGAGATCTCAAACATCAGCTGGGTACTCTGTAGGATACTGTGTGTAGTGCCCATGGGGTTCGAATCGGGAGAGAAGTCACACAAGTGGTTTTCTGCAGTGTGGATGATCAGACCAAGGTGGAGAGACAAGAACAGCTTTTCCTCAGTAGTTTTATGAGCAGCATCTAAACTCATATCTAACACCTGTGATCCGGTATTTTGTTTCTAAGCTCCTCCATTCTTATTTAAAAACCCCTCAAAGAATCTTTTGTTCTCTAAAAAAAAAATCACTAGGTCTTTTTTCTTCAATTCTTGAGCTCTACCACTGCACCAAAAAAATGATGCTTATTTCAAGCCAAGTCCTGCATTTTCTTGCTAAGAGGTGTGCGCTGTGCTTCAATACCAAGCTGTCAAATTCCATGGGACCCAGCTACCTCTCTCCTTACCTCCTATTGATTTTGAAACTGGGAACTGCTGTATGAAACCGATAGGCTGACTGGGTGTTACCTTGCGTCTCGAGGCAATCCAAGGGTAAAACGATCTAATGTGACAATATGTGAGAACTCAGCATTCAGGGTATCACCATTCCTGACCAACTGACAGCGTCTCGAAACTGGCCTCATGTCCGGCCCAGGAGAAGGCTGGCACTGTATCTCAGTGCACACACAGCCACCTAATCTGTAGCTTGCAGTAGACCTAATGCTCATAAAGATTTCAGAAAGAAAAAAACAAGGGGGTGTCTGCGAAGAAGGATAGATAATAGCTGATTGAAACAGGCTTCAGTGGGGGGAGAAAGGTGGCGAGCTGGGGGATGAAAAGAGGCTCTAACATTTTCTGGAGTCCTTTTGATCTTTGAGATCTCTTGAGATTTTCGGTTGCTTTCTTAATCTTAAAATGATTTAAAAAAAAACCCCTCAAACCTTTTTTGGAAGCAGGTTGCCCCAGTCTGTACCCTACTTCCCGCACCTGGACACAGGACAAAGATGTTAAAGCTTTCAGGAAACAGCACATTTGTCAGCATGCAGCCCCCAGCTGAACAAAGGGCCGGATTCATGGATGCAGTGTCAGCCATGGAAATGTTCCACCCCTGCCCCTCCCTGGATTCTTACTCAATCTGCTGAAACAAAAAATGAATTGTCATTGAATTTTGCAGCCTTTGAGGTTCCTCAGCGGATCAATACATCTTGGACATGATCTAAGAGTCACAGAAGCCTAAGAATCGCAGAATATTCTGAGGTGGAAGGGACAGGATCAGAAGTCCAACTCTTAAGCGGGATTGAACCCACAATGGCTCCTAATTTGAATGAAACTGCACAAGAATGGCTAGAATTTGATCTTAGATTATGAGTGACATTTTTGGGTTTTATTTCTAACAAAAAGAAGCTGCTACCAAAGAGGAGATGAGAGGCAGTCTCTGCAGCAAGCAAAAGTAAGTGTGCAGTGAATTACGGTCAGATCTGACTTTGCTCCCACACGGCAGCACCACTTCAAAATTTCCCTTGCCCCGGAGGAGCAGGGTACCCTTTTGACAGGGACTTGGTGCTCATTAATGGTGTTTGCTCTGCCTGACATGACGTTTAAAAGCTCCAGAGCTGTGCCACATTTACTCAACATTGTCATATTCAGCAAAACATTTAAGCAGTTATTCAGCTTGAAGCACCTAAGTAGTCCCACTGTCAACAACAGGACTTCTCAAATGCTTAAATTTATGCATGTGTTGAAGTGCCTTGTTAAATCAGGGCTTCAAGCCCTAATAGCCTGCTGAACCAGAGTGATCATTCCAGTCCTCACCCCTAGAGCCTTAGAAGCACCCCTGGCACGCAATGTACAAAACTAATTTTAGTTAATTGGATAAAATTGTGTATGTACACTCTGCGACCGCTGAGAGTTTTGAAAACTAATTGTGCTGGTGTCACCCTGCATGCCTGTTTTTGTGATTAGTCACATCCACCTATAGGAAACATGGCACTGCCGTCAGATACGCTCTGTGATCTGTCCTGGAGCCTGGCACATCTCCAGCTCGGGGTGGCTTTCCTCCACGGTTGTCACAGCGCGGTGTAGCTACCTGTGATAACTGTGGAGCAGACAGGACATCTTTTGTGCTGCCTTTTTCAACATGTTTCGCTACATCCCCCTTTCAAAGACTCATAATTTCCGCCGGGCAGGAATACTGTCAGCCTGGCATCAGATAAGTCCTCAGGCAGAGCGCCGTACCCTGCACTGCCTGTTTTATCCAATAAAGACCATTCCATCTCTCGTGCACTGCTTATAATTTAGCCTTCATAAATTGACTTGCCAAAGCATTTGGATGGACAGAGAAAAGCGAGATGCTGACGTATCTGCAGACTCCTTTCATCTGACATAAACACCCATTGTCAACACGGGGTGAGCAGAGGGGAAAACATTGTGGCAATTACAAACTGAATTTCAATTCACCGTCCTCCTGCCCTTCTGGCACTGTGACAAGAAGTAATGCTCAGGTCATTCACATGCTGACACAGGACAGCATTTTGAGGCTGGAAATGGAATAAAGTTTGAGATCAACCTCTTTTTTTTTTTATTGGAGGAGGGAGAAACTGCTCCACTTACCCAACTGAAAACTTTAAACGAAAACAGAGCTGTGAACAGCACAGGTGGCATCATGCATCATCATCTGGTTCCTCACATGTGAGAACAGCTTTACAAAGGTGTTTATTCTCATTTTCCTTTGCTCCTTTCTTTAGATAGTTTTGGTGCCACATGGCTTGGTCTCTACTCTTGATGGAGCCTCCAGTGCCTTTCTCTGCAGGCTGCAGCAGCCTCTGAGGGTGCTAAAATCGTGGACATGCACAGCTGGCGGGGTAAAACTGTCCCCAGGAACAAAGGCGTTCACGGGCATGTCTTCAAACTGAGACTTGTAATCCAGGAAAAATAAACACCGGCTCCTACATGTCCAATAAAAGTGCATAAACCCTCACCCTGCTATATGTGCTAGCCATGTTTTGATAGTTGTCTATAAAATTGAATTTAATAACGGCTAAAATTATTCAAAAGTTTCCTTGGCTGCAGAGTTTATGGAAAGCGCTACCTAAATATGATGGAAAAAAAATTAAAAATTATACCATCTAACCTCTGGGAGAAATAAGACTTGGATTTGTTAATTTTGGACAACATCTAAATTCTTCTGCTGGCATGGTTTTAAACTATATCCCTACAATGCATCTCCTCATACTTTTACAGCACCAATAAGAAAATTGGCTAAAAAATGGTAATGCCCCTTTTGGATCACAGTGTATCTTTTGAGACTAATTTGTTTAGTTTAATGAAAAAATAAAGTTAGCATGGCCATGTTCCAGTCCCAGTCCCAATATCCTGTGTTGGGATAAGAAACTAAACATGGCAAGAGCAGGCAGGGTGTCCAAGCAGGACAGAACCAGCAACTGCAACAGCCCTCAGCGACCCATGACTGTTCCCATTTTCTCCACATTTAGTGTAAAACAAACACGCAGACACGGCAGAGCCCTGTCCTGAGGACCTTCCCGTGTGGCCTGAGGGTGCTGGATCACCATGGTGGGTGTGCAGGCTGGTTCCTGTGCGACCAGCACGTCCACAGGTGGCTGGTCACAGAATCACAGGATTATGGAATCACGGAATCACAGAATCACAGGGTTGTGGAATCACAGAATCACAGGATCGTAGAATCACAGAATCACAGAACCATAGAATCATAGGATCGTAGGATCACAGAATGGCCTGAGTTAGGAGGGACCTTAAAGGCCAGCCAGCTCCAACTCCCCTGTCATACAGGCAGGGATGCCATTCACCGTGTCAGGTCCTCAGAGCCTCATCAAACATGAGTGATCCCACCTCCTTAACTCTTACACCACTGGAAAGCCGAAAGCTGAATAAAGACCATTCAACAGCAGCTTGTAGCCACCAGAAAACAGCTGTAAGGCTAGAATCTGAGGGGTTAAATTAACAGTTGAGTTGGAATTTCTTCAAAACATGACACAGGCAACAGAGAAAGTAGAGGTGTTCAGATGAATGTAAACAAACACTTTTTGTTTCTTAATCATTGCATATTTGCCAGATGTTTGACAGCTGGATTGACCGTTTAAAGTCATCACATTTTGTCTGAAGTTGTGGTTTGATTACAGCCTAGGTATAACAGCAATTTTCCAGGGGCCAATGAGATTCAGTATTTCATATAGGTGCTTCATGAAGAGCAATATCCCAGTGTATATTGTATATTTTGATAATTTTGGTTTTCAGAAGGTGTTTCTTAGTCTGATGACAGCAGCTTTCAGAGGCAAGAATGGTCTCTGCAAAGACTGCCCCTCAACTTGGGGTGTAGCTAAAATCCTGAGCGCTGTGCTGATTTAATTACAGCTATTCAAAGAGAGTAAAAGATTTTATTCAGACTTTCCTGAGACAGAAAAGAAGGGAGTAATGGAAATTCTCTTATTATCTCAACTGCAGGGGTTGTGACCAAGAGCACACTCTCATTTGCTGTCTATACAGCTGTAATTAAATAATTTCAGCTTTCAGTGTTTGAGCCTTATCTCAAGTTGGGATAAAAATTTGCAGTGAGAGAGATGAGTAAGAGAGTTTACTTTCTTTCAGAGAATTCCAGGGCAAAGCGGAACACAAGGCACTGCCAGCAAGGATCCAGCCACACCTTACACCCACAGCAGCACTACCTAGAGGGTTGTGGTGTCCCACCAGACACACTTGCTGGTTAATAAAGAAGAAGCACGATCCCATACGTGACCAAAACTTGAGAAAAGAGTGTGTAAGAGCTCCATTTTCCCAGGGAACATTGAAATCTTTCTTGCTCAGCACCCCAAAGAACTTAAGCTCATTTTAATTGGAAAAAGACATCCCAAAATGGTAGAAAATCAGTGAAGTAGTTAGGGAAATTAAAAAAAAGTGAAGGTAAACCTCAGAGCTGGGCTTTGCTATTAGTGGATGCTTTGCTTAAGTCCTGTACGTGTTTGGAGACAGACTCATTGCAGCTGTTCCCTGCTGTGCTCCAGGCCAAAAATGCAGCCAGGCTGCTGGGGAATGAGGTGAGGTTTGGGGCAGGACAGCAGAGAGTTTGAGAGGTTTCAGCAGCAGTTTGAGAGGTGGCTGTCTCC
The DNA here is from genome assembly GCA_013398855.1 of Mohoua ochrocephala. Taxonomy (NCBI): domain Eukaryota; kingdom Metazoa; phylum Chordata; class Aves; order Passeriformes; family Acanthizidae; genus Mohoua; species Mohoua ochrocephala. Next base: position 22,614 of record VZTA01028088.1, on the reverse strand, counting down.
TGATTCAGCAGCACCTGGTCAAGCAGCCTCTATGCATCCCAAAGAGCAGTGACCTGCCCAAGGCTGGATGTCAGAACAGACAAGTGCAGGCTCCTGGCCCCGCTGCAATGAACCAGTAATCCAGCTTCTGCCCCACCAGTGGGCTCAGCTTTGGGTGTGAATACAGCTGCTTTCTCAGCCTGTGAACCTCGGACACCTCCAGCTTCCCAGTCTCACGCAGTGTCAGGGTGCTGCAGCTCTGGTGCTTGGTGGAGGTTCAAAGCTCGGGGACAGAAAATGCTGTTGTTGCTGTCACCACCCCCATAAAAGCACCAAACATGGTGCCTCAGCATGTGAGAGAGCAGAGTGAGCAGGTGATGCAGGTGTTCAGAACAGAGAGAGTTTGGCTAGCAGGGAAATTGGCTCCATGGGCCAAAGACAAGTGGAAGGATGAGAGGTGTTAGCCTGGGAAAGGATCTGACTCAGAACAGCGACACGTTTTGCTCTGCTTGGGGCTAACCACTGTTTGGTAAATGTGTTGGACCCTGCCCTCCTACCCCATCCCGTGCACCTCTGTGATGTCAGGTACCCCACAATCCTGCACGTGTCCTGTCACTGCTTTGCAACAAATACATCAACATATTCAGGCAAGGAGAAAAGCACCTAAGTAGAGTCTGTGGTAGTAGCAGAGAGAGTAAATGCTCCCGGTGTTATTGCATCCTTCAAGCCTCACTCAGGGAGTTCCTCCCTGGGCATTCATGTTTACTGTAAATTGCTAGGGGCTGACTCTTTCCACACGAGGAGAAACACCATATAGACAACCTACTGCATAATGTATAAGGTATAGGATACGGCAGGGTTATTAAACATACATACATGAGAATAAAGAAAATATGGCCTCCAGGGTAAAGGTAGCCCTACCTGCATCTCTTTACAGTGCAGCATCTCAGCTGTACTATCTGGCCCCTTTTAGAGCTGGTCATACCTCTGAATTTTAGGTGGTGTTGGCCTGCAGCATTTCAGATCCTGCTGTTCTTGAGCAAAACTCCCAGTCAGCTGCAAGGGCTGGACCTTTTGGAGGCTGGGTTGAGAAACATTGGGGAAGAAAGCAAGGGTAGCACTCAGCACCTGCTAAAACACCAAATCCTCTCAGCTCTCCAGCCTGGCAGAGCTTAATATCTCATTTGTCAAAGTGACAGTCAATTCCCCATGATAGATCATATGATTATTAATTCTGTCTTCAGGAGATACGCACAATTTGGAAGTTTTCTGAATCAAGGTAGTGAGATAATGCTTAAGGGAAAAAACCCCAAGCTTTCCCCCCTCCCCCAAATTTCCATTTCATTAAAATTTCAGAGGTAAACAACGAAAGTTGCAGCAGAAAGATTCCTGTCGCTGCAAAACCCCAAAGATTCCTCACTGCGGGTGAGACGATGGTCTGCTGTACAGAGACCAAATACAAAGTGACACAGACAGAGACTAATTAAAAAGTAATGCACCCGAATCCTCTGTAACTAGTTTGGCTTGTAAGTGTTGGAATTTTTACTGCAAATAGTTTAATTTTTCTCTTTGTACAAAAAGCTCCTGGCTCCTCAGAGGTTCGGCTTCCTGGCTGAGATTACCCATGCTTAGAAGATAATTGATTTTAGGGAGTTCTCCAGAGAAATGTCACTCAGAAGACTCTCTCTTGGTTAACTATTCTCAGCTAAGCCAAAAAGCATGACACTTCTCACTGTTATGAAAGTGGTCTAATGACCTGTTTCCAACCTGGTTTCCGAAGGCTGCGTGAACTTTGGTAGAAGCCTTGGCATGAAGGCACGGGAAGAGTCATCTGCTGCAGTTTGGGAGGGGGTGGTGAGAAGTCAGACATATGAGATAGGAAGAAATCCCCTGCCGTGCATGTTCTCTGAGGATCAATTTCTACCCTTTCTATGGCAAAACCAGTAAAAAGAGACCGGGGGACGGGAAAAACCTCCTGTGTAAACTTGCATGCAGACGCTTTCACATGAACCCTGGCACGGCTCGTGTTCTCCACCAGCACTCTGGCAGACGCAGTGGTATCACTGGCGCAAATGCTGCTGAAAAACAACTTTAGGCAAATCTTTAGATTTTCTCTGAATGAGTGTTCGCAAATAATGCTTTGGAGAGCTCTTGGCTGGAACAGAATCTATCTAGTCAGAGTTTCCAGCACAGCTAAGGACACTAGACTAAAACAGCTAATGAGTTGGAAAAAACACACCCTACATGCAGGGACCTTCCGTGACCCTCCCAGCGATAACATCGCAGGAACAACCAAACGCATAAACCTGCAAACTTCCATACTGGGAAATGCCTCTCCTTGAGCTCTTCCTTAAAAGCACGGGCATAGGATATTGCTGTGAACTGGGCAGCACTAATGCATTCATTGATCAGGCAGGACCTATCCACTCGATACTGCACTGCGGGCTTTCTGCTTGTGCACCCTTTCCTGGGTTTCAGCAGCATCTTCATTTTAAGCGAATTTCAGCATAATTGCTATACTTGCTTAAACCTGTGCAACAAAAGCTGTTTCTAGCCCATCTGCTCTGCTCTGGCAGCCTCTGCCATGTAAAATGGACACTCATCCACTCATCCGAGGTGTTGGAAGCAGAAGGAGGGATCCGCTGGTCACACCTGCAGCCGAGGACAGAGGGGCAGAGGCACTGGGGAATTGGTATCACCAGACTTTAAGAGGCACATGATTCAGAGCCAAGGTTTTACACTCCTCACACATGCATATGTATTTTACCTCATTATTGGCTTCAGCTGCACTTATTGTTACCAATTTGTGTCCCGATGCTACTTTTCCAGGCAGCCTCAGTGGGAGACACTCGTGTGCAGAGCAATATTTGCATTTCTGCAGGTCTTTATGGACACACATATTGCTAATACGCACATAAACAGGATGCCATTCATATTAAAACAGTGCTTTTGGAGTCGAATGGCATCACAGCTGAGGGAATGGAAACGTTCTGATTTGTATCACTTATCTCAGTGGAGGCTGCTTCCTTCACACATTCTGACTTCTGCAGAGTGTCTGCAATAAGGCAGCTATATTCACGTAGGATGAGACATGAGGTATTTAATAACCCCCCCTTCCTCCCCCAAAAGCCTAATAAGCTTGCTTTGCCCATTGATCTTTACAGTCCCTCGCCCCTCCGTTTTTTCCAGACTACTGTGCTTCCTTTCTACTTCAGCTCTTTTCTTCATTTCCATTTGCATATATTCAAGGCCCTAAAGAAAAACAGCTCTGCATTAAAAGGCTATTACAGAAATATATGCTATTTAAGTAACAATAGACCATGTTTTCTGTTGGGAGGGAAAAAAAAAAAAACCCAACAGAATATTTTAGTTCCAAACAAGATTTAAAAGGATACCACATGATGTTCAGCATACTTTGGCTCACAGAATTTGTCCTGCAGTTTGTTGCAGCTTCTGCTTTAGTCAGTTTATCATTTTTGCAGAAATAGGACTGCAACAAGAGTGTGTGTGTGCGTGCCACTTCCCCTTCACCTGAGGCTTTCCCAGGCACAGAGCACCTGATGCTTCACAGCACTGCACCCTCCACTGCAGTTTGCTGAGGGGCTGTAAAGCAGCACCCCTTGCACTGGGCAGCATTTCACCCTGCCTTCAGCCCAGGGAGCCCAGCTCAGCAGAGCTCAGCCAGGCATGGGTTCTAAAAGCTTTTCATCTCTAGAAGTCACAGCTGTGTCAGGTGGGATGTTTCTCCACTGCCTTTACAAGATAAAATCCCCGAAGGGGATGCATTTGCAAAAACATGCAGTAAAAAAATTTCAATGACACAAGTAACCCCTCCAGCCTCGTGAGTGCTTGTGTGCATTCCTGGGGATCTGTCTTATCCCCCATGATGGGTTTAATGGCCAGGACTGAGGCAGTCCTTGTCCCATCTGTCTGCAATGGCCTTTGCCTGGCAGTCACCATCACTCAGGAGAGCTCAATGAGCGGGCTGGTTTGTCCTCCCCAAAGCTTTCTCAAGACACAGCCCTGCAATTGGATTAAACTGACCCAAACCCACCTTCCCTCCCAAAGGGATGGCCCTGTCTTCCTCCAGCCCAGCTGTGATTTCCCAGTGCCTCCCCTACCTCTGCTGCTGAACCTACAGCCCACAGGGAATGGAAGCTGGATGCTGATGGAGCTGAAAGCAAAAGAAGAAAAAGGCACCCTGTCCCACCCTGTGGGTGGCAGGAGCTCATGGCTGGGAGAAGTGGGCACTCTCACTCGTCCATTAGTCATTGGTCCAGCTGAACTGATGACAAAGTCGTATTTGAGTTTACAGCTCGAGCGCTAATTTAAACTGCTGTAAATTTTTGGGTTGCCTGAGCACCGTGGGGCTGGCAGTGCCATAGCAAATTGCCAGTGCCTCTGCTAAGGGAACGAGATGCTTCTCTAGAGAGAGAGAAGGGCCGAGGATGGCAGCAGTATCTGCACCTGCTGCAAATCCATCTTCTTGCCTCTTTCTTGGGTGGGGGGCTATTCTTAATGGGATCAACTCAGCGACCTGAGGTGTCAAAGTGCAGCTTCACAAACTGTTGCATGAGTGCAAACAGTGTGGAAGCAGACTGTGAGGACCTGAGGGCAGGGGAGTCCCTGGGGGCAGCCTCACGGAGGAGCCACAGCACCACGAGGGCCACCAGCACCAACACAGGGGCTCTGAAGAGGTTCAGGAGGGCAGAGGATTCCCTCTGTCATCTGGGTGTGCAAAAGTGTGGTGCTACCCATTCCCTTCAGGATTCCAGCTGGCTTTCAGGCAGGAGCCTTTCCTGTGCCTGGGCTCTGTGAAGGACTGAGCAGGATACATGAAAAATCCTCACGCTTTCCCCAGCATGCATTTTTTTTGCCAGTAAGTTAAGAGGTGTCTTCTTTATAGGTGTGGAAACGAGAGGCGAAGGACAATAAACTATTGCTTCCATCTCTGTGTTCCAGAAGGCAGCAGACAAATCAAACAGTTTTTGAATGCAGGACAAAAGCTCCTCCAAAAACAAATGTGCAGGGTCGTGACTCTTTGGTGTTATTCTCGTGAGGGGACGGAGAGGATCAAAAGAAGAAACTCTAAAACCCCAGTGACATATTTACTAATTTTGTGTGTGAAATAGTAGAAAAACCTAATTTCTCCACCTTTATCCAAGGATTTCCACAGCCTATTTGTAACAGGTATCCAGGGCAGATTCATGGATAACCACACTTCCTCATTCCACCGGGAAGCTCATTCAGACTGAAACTTGGACTATTGGTTTTTAATTTTAACGCAGTTTTTCATTTTGATGGCTCTTCCACCTGACATGGAATTGCCACGCCGCAAATTGAATACAATAAAATTGCTAATCATCCCATTAGAATATGTTGATGGTATAACATCTATTAGTTGTTGAATAATGTCTTCCTCTAATGTATTTTGAATTAAGTCTGCATAATAACAAAATTAATTCAGATAAGTGTGCCTACCCATAAACACAGCGTGCACATGCACACGGAGCCTCCTTTTGGAAATCTGTACAACTTTTTAACACAGTGACAATCCCACACAAATACCAGGGAAAGAAAGGGTGTCTTCAAGGACTGAAACAAGCAATTAAATTCAAAGAAATTATCCATGAAGTAAGACAGGCTACAACAGTTCGCTCTGATCAGATGTCTTTCATGGGAACACAAAAACTATTACAGGCTCCAAACTCACATCACAGTGAATTTCTCTGACTTCAATTGCTTCTTATCCCAGAAATACCTCCCACATTTTACTTCCTCAACAGTTAAACCAAACTATTCTTCTGCATTGTCATTTTCTTACCCTATTTTCTCCTGCTTTTTCCAAGCTCTTGCCTGACAGTTTCTTAGGTTCTTAATTCTGATGTGCACAGGCTACAGATTTTTTCAGCACCCAAAGAAAAGCCCTTAGACAGTTTCTTTTAAGGACTCAATTTCTCTACCCTAGTGCAAGTCTTCCCTTGTTCTACTATTGCAAAGACCCAAAATGTAAACTTTTTTCCCTTGGCTTCCCCTCCCCGGGGACAGATAATTTCCTACACTGGCAATTTCCCTTGTCAGCATCCTCTAGTGCTACATCCTGAGTGGTTGAAAGCTGCCAAGCCTTTGTCTGAAGCTTAAAATAGAAAGTAGCAGGGAATCCAAAATGTCTCTTATTTGTCTAATAAAAGCTCCTAGTCATTACAAAATAAGAATTGTTGAAGTTGTTATGGGGATATTTCTCCCTGCCCACAAACACATGTTCTTTATATTCAGCAGAATCAATCTTCATGGTAATCTTCTAAAAGAAATGTAGTGGTCATATTGCAAAGCCCTGTAATTTGGATGAGTTAGTTTTCTTATAGGAATCTTAGGACTTCAAATAGGTCAAAGTCCAGACTTATCCAATAATGTGCAATGAAAATATAATATAGAAACTTCCTTATAAAATGGTACGGCCTGCTATGAGAGGAACTGTGGTTGGAATCTTAGTGGCAGTTTGATATTCTCACATGGGAAGGGATAGTCCAGGAGGATTTGTAATCCTGAGCATTTGACAAAACTGTCTCTGGGCATCTCTACATCCTCATGCACCTAAATATTTCCAGGGATCGGGTTCTCAGTGCACCTACATCTCCTACAAACCTGCATCCGTGTCACTTAGGGGATGGGTTTCAGAGTAAGCTACTTGCAAGAAACATAGGACTCCACAATACTCAGATGAGAAGAGGAACAATGCAGTTGAAATGGGCAAAGATGATTCAGTTCAATCTGAGGAGAGTTGCTTTGTATTCCCAGTCAGTTTAACAATCCTTTCATCTTTCAAGGAAATTATAACTATGATACATTGGGACAAAGTTAGCAACTTCTCTTTTTATCTCAGTCCTATTATTGGTGCTTGTCACAGCCATTCAAGGACCTCCTGGGAACCAAAATGGACAATTGCATCCTCCTCTCTCTGCCAGCGAGAGGCTGGGTATCATTAACAATGCTTAAATTAACAGCGAATTTTGGAGGGAGTAAATGTTCCCCTGCAGGAAACCACGGATGAAGAGACAGGATATACATTTCAGTTCAAAGCCCTGCCTATGAGTGCAGGTCTGTGACATTTTCCTGTTCAAAATTAGACATTCATAAGTTCACTGCAGCAAGGTGCACATTATTGTTTTGGTCTGTGGAATCAATAGCTACGAGGGAGGGGGTGGAAGGTGGCTTTTTGAAAAAGGAAGTGTTTTTCACAATGGAAAGAAATCGATAATGTGTAATAAGTGGCTGTAGGTGGTTCCCTGCCCTTGCTCCTTTTTGTGCAATATAGGTCTCAGGGCTCTGAAAGGAACTGGAACACAGGGTGAGGTCTTTATCAAACTTTGTATTACTGTGGATAACAGCATCCAAATTTTGCCATATTATGTGAGCAGAGGAGACGTAGAAGCAAAATAGCTTGAGCTTAGTCTAGGTGAGGTCAAAGTGGGGCTGATAAGCAGAGGGGAAGCCTGGCTTGTGGCCAGATGCAGCCCACCAAACCTTTGTGTGCAGGCAGACAGAGGGATTTCAGATCTGCGGCTGAGAGCCAGCAGATCGTGGAGGCTGCAGGGATTCTGCTGGCAGCAGCAGACAAGGGGCTACCCTGAGTGTCCTGGCACCCCAGCAGTGTTCTGATTCAAGCTGAATGCAGCCTGGACCCCAGGAGCTGGCAGAAAAATATAAATCCTGTAGCAGCATATTCCTGCTCTTCACTGCTGCTCCATCATCCTGGGCGCATTTTACCTGGCAGGGAGAAACCATGGCAGGGCTTTGCCTCATGGGTGCCACTCCAATGAGGCTTAAAGGACTCAGAGCTTTCACAGGGGATGGAAAGAATGGGAGGCAAACAGCCTGACAGTCCTTTCTCAGGGAACTGGAAGGTTGAATTACACAGGGGCTGGGTATCTTGTGGTCAGAGTTTTTCCTGCAAGATGCAGCACATGTCAGACCAAGGTAGTGCTCATTACCAGGCTGAACTCTGATCCAGAAACAACACAGAAAATTTCTGAGTTTATACTGTTGTCACTGAACCAGATAGACACAGAAGTACTTCTTGCACTGCAAATGATTTTTGTCACTGCCAGGCTCCATCGACTAAAGAAACAAAACTCTGGAACCCCTGGTGTTGGGGCAAACACCAGGGTTATCCCTGCACCTGTCAGGGGCTGTACATCCAGTCTGGGGTAGGATGGTGGCCTGAGGAACAACCTACCACTTCTCTGAAACTGAAGGAAGCAGCAGCAGCATTTCACACCTTATCTCTCTCAAGGCTGGTCAAAGCTGCTCTATTCTTTCTTTCTAAGGTGGGCCACACTGGTTTAATGCACAGCTTTGTGATTTGGAGACTGTAACTGCAGCACAGTCTGCCTGGTCTCGAGATCATGAACTGGGATAAAGAGAGAATGAGCTCATCTACTCCACTGTCCATTGCAGCTTCCTTCCTTCTTAAGTCACAGAATCACAGAATGATTTGGGTTGGAAGGGAGCTCAAAGGTCATCCAGTTCCAACCCCCTGCCAAGGGAAAGGACACCTTCCAACAGGTCGAGTTGCTCAGAGCCCCATCCAACCTGGCCCTGAACACTTCCAGGGATGGGGTATCCACGACTTCTCTGGGCAACCTGTGCCAGTGCCTCACCCCCCTCACAGTCAAGGATTTCTTCCTAATGCCTTCTGTAAGCCTGCCCTCCTTCAGTATTACCAACACTGGTGAAACCCTGGCAAATTACGTCAGGTTCTCGTTTAAGTAACTCCCAAAGAACACTTTGAGCATGTACCTGGATGAAACTGCTTGCCAGGCTTCAGAACCTGGAATGGCAATGATCCATCCAGTCTGTGACCACCTGAGCAGCAACAAACCCCTTCCTACCCAGCCCCACTCATCTGCCCCCTTGGCACCAGCAGGAGGCAACTTCTATTAGACCAGTGCTTTTCTAGTTCCTCTTCATTGTCCTTCACTGGAACGTCTTGCCCCACTCAAGATTCACCTCTTTCCAGTGGTATTTACATACTTTAGAATCCTGCTGTAAGTTATTTTGTCACCCTCCTAGCTGTTGCTTTGTTGAAATTTACATTTTTCTCTTGTATCCTAAGTCAGCTCCTCCAGTTCCAGCTGAACTGAGCTCAATTTGAGTGACCGTCAGCAGATACCATTGTAATTACGGCCTCCTCCTCCTCCTCCTGACCCTCTTTGCGCACATTTTATCACAGACCAACAACTTCTACCCTTCCTTTAGCAGCTGAACAAGCTGATGAGCTCAGAGTGTGAAAACAGCGTACCTCAGTGTACCTCAGTGAAAGGGGGTCTTGAAAGGATTAGAAGGATGTAGTAAATGGCTTTGGACCCTCTCTGAAGAAAAAGCTAATTGAAAACCAGTGATTTTCATGCTGCCAAAGAAACTCAATCAGTAACAGGTAAGAAATAATCCTCTTATAAAACAGGTCAAATAATAATAATATGTCATCAGGGTGCTTTTAACTTCATTAAAATTTGTCCCTCGATAAGTGACATTTTAATTATGTGATCAGGTAATAAAATAATACATGCCTGAAAACTTATGGCCAAGCCACGCATAATTAATGGTCCTAAATTAACCCTGGATGATCGGGTAGAACCTAATCTTAGGTAGAAAATACTCTACTGGACATTTTTCACAGGCCTGTTTTGGAGTTCTGAACTGATGGTTCAATTTGGCAAAATAACTGACAGGGTGACATTAATCTAACCCAGAAGATAAACAAAAAAGGGAACAAATGCTGGAGTGGCTTTTTCAAGCATTGCTCTGAAATGGAGATGTAGATTATGCAGGACTAGGCATGAGGAGCCTGATTTAAAGACAGTGCTCAAGTACTTTAACTTGTGTATTAAATATTTGAATATGCCTGTCTGATAGGAAAGTGACCCTAGATGATCTGAATTTTTACTTAATGACCCATAGAAAGAAATAAAAGGATTTAAGAAAGGAAACAAATTTGTGCAACAAAAACTTAATCTGTTAAATTCTTAAGACTACTTGCTTTTAGAGCAATTTGTTGGAGCAAAATTCCTGGGGGACAAAACAAAAAAAGAATAGAAGAAAAAAAAAAAAGAAAGAAAAAGAACTTTGCTGGTCAGAAAACTTGGTGCAAATCATAAACTCCAAAGACACAGAGCTCCAGAATTCAACCGCTCTGCCCTAAACAACACAAGTCTCATCTAACTCATAAACGCCTCCAAAGCATTTATCACTGCAGTATCTGGACCGGGCTCATAGATCCTGGGATACAGTGGGATGTGTCTGGAAGAGTTGATCAATTTCCCATTCATCTGCTGTGCTGCCCTTTGGCTCCACCGTTACGTCTGAAATACTGGAAGTCACTCTGTGATCACAAGCATATAGTTCACAAATGTGATGTCCTAATGGGACTTTAATGCCAGCATTCGGGTAAGAGTTACTGGGGCTTCGATTTGCTTTTTCTTTTGCAGCTCCTCAAACATTTCCCAGGAGAAGAACCTCTGGCTACACTGATCCTTTCACATCCTGGCTGCTCCTAATCATCAAATTTGAGTATCAGCAACTCCAAGAGTGAAAATGAACTGTGAAGACAAAGGTGTGCTGTTTCAAAGATGTCCATGTGAATCTATCACTGTTTTTATCCTGGAGAATGGGAAGCTGCTGGGGAGCTTTGTTGTTCAGTGGGGAGATGCAGACCAGACAAGGGTGGGTCTGGTTTAGCCAGGCCTGGTTTTTTTTCTATTTTCTGCCTAAAGAGAGTATAAAAATCCCCATACCACTCAGGAACCAGCAGATTCTGCACATTTCAGCTGCCCCAAACCCTAGTATATCCTCTAGCAGCCTGTCTCTGGGTGTAGGGAAATGCAATGTCCCAATGCTGAAAGATATGGAAGTTCCCCCCAAAATGAACCGGTAACCTCCAGACAGAAGGAAACAAGGGTAAGTGTGTGCATGAGAAAGAGAGGTGCCCAAGTGGCACTCTAGTGGTGGTTCATTCAGAGCTCCAGAAATGAAGCAAGCAGTGAGAATCAGAACGGTTCTGAAGTGCAAAGAATACAATAAAAATTGTCATTTATTAATAGTGCTGCTGGGAACTCCCTGGGAACCATATCTGCCAGCAGTGATATCTGCACGTCAATCTACCTCCCTCTCTTTATTCTGTGGCAAAAAAGCTGCATTATTGCTCTTGCTGCTGTGATCCCCTCCCAGGCTGCTCTGATACTTCCCTCCTTTTGGGATAAATCCCTTCCCAGGCCATCTGTCTTTACACTCCAGCTCCTCCCCAGCCCCTCCCTTACCCACTGCTTCCCATGCAAAGAGCCAGAGGCTCTTTAGCACCCTTCCCAAGTCTGCTGTGGTAAACCCTGTGTGGAGGGGGATTTTGGGGGTCACTGACTCTTCTGGTGGCCCAGACTACCCGAGTGGTGTGGCTGAGGTTGTGAGAGACACTGATGGAGTGTGTCAGCATCATCCTGCTGGTTCCAGGCCAGCTTGGTGTCCAGCATTCCCTGTGCTTGAGGGTTTTTACTAGACAGCTTCTTCCAGGTGCTCTGATCCAGATGCTGGTTTTGGAGGCATTTTCCCAAATAAAGTTTCACACTTTTTTCTCTGCAGATATTAGCTGGCAATCTGGTGTGATCCCATAGCCCGTGGGCAGTGCAGGGGGAAACGAGCTCCCATCAAAGCTGGATGATGTGGAAAAGGAGTGGGCCTTGTGGAAAGCAGGCTCAGGGCACCTCCAGTGCTGGTAGCTCCCAGCACAATGGATGCAAGTAAGGAATGGAAAGGGGTAGGAATCCTGAGTCTGGGCCAGTGTGACAGGACACTGGAGAACAGTGGTAACTGCAAATACTGCCCAGGCTGGGGTAGCAGGATCCTGGGGGTGAGGGGCAGAACACAAATGAAAGTGTTTGATCTGGCTTTCTTTCAGAGTGTGGATCTTTGTTAAAACCTGCCTGCTCTGGGGCTGTGTTTGGCCGGGTGTCCTGCGGGGAGCCAGCGCTGTGTCACACACCCTGCACTGGCAGGAGGCGGCCAGGCAGGCAGCACAGTCACCAATTAATAGCAGACAGCAATATTTAAAGTAATCATTATGTGGATCAGCATAAAACAAAACTCTAGTTAAAATTAACAACACTGTCAGTAAAACTGACGCTGTTTCAGGTTATTCATTACAGCTGATGACCGAATCCAGCCACCAGCACTCGATCAGGGCTGCTGTGGGTTTGTGTCTTCTGGACACAAGGCTTACCTGATTCAAATGCTCCGTGAACACATCGACATAACCATCTGGAATTAAGAATCTGGTTCATTTTGCTCCCATTGCAGTTCCAAACCCACACGTTCACATCACACCTCTCCCAGCCATGAAGCCTGGGCAGCCTGTGGTGCAACCCCTCACACAAATTCAGAGCACCGGCAGCTGGCAGCTCTGTCTGCTCTGCGAGTGCAGCACCCTGGGTAGCACCTCATGACTCCAGCCTTGGTTCCAACAGGTGGGAAATGGCCCTGAGCTGGTCAGTGCTGTGATCAGAGGGATGCCGGAGTGCAACTGCAAGATTCAAAGTAAGGACACAAGGAGAATTTATACCAAGAACCCCTCCAGCACACTAAATTGCTAAGGTAGACACCTATTCCTAATAGGTTTTGAACAATTTGATAGGGTATAGAAGGCTTTAATCAGCCTCAAAATGTGTATGCAAAGGGGCAGACAGAGCTGTACCAAAGGCCCCAGCGAAGGAAAGGCTGCACTAGGAATTCACACCTCCTCCGAGCACAGTGAATCCACACAGGACAGCACCCTCAAAACAAAGCTGCCCTGAGTGGTCAAATCAGCACAGCTTAAGAAATATTTGACCCCTGAAAGAGAGGGTTTCTGCCCCTCACCTGATGTGATACAAACCTGTGGTGCATTCTCTCCTGGTCCACTGCAAATCACATTTGCTTGAAATGCTTTCATACTTTACCTTGCATTTGCAATGGCCTAGAAGTACATGCACCATCATTTACCACATCTTTTAAGGGAAAAAACTGCCCCAATGTGATTTTTAAGGGACTGAGCCAGTACAACAGCAGATGTGAAACTGGCAAAGAAAACTGCCATTGGATTTTTTTTAACCTTTGTATCTGCCTGTCTATATCCTTCATTTGACCTCCCACTCTCCCTTCTGTACCCCCTCGAGCTCTCCATTTTTTAATCCTAACAAGGTCACACTTCTGCTTGGTGGCTTCAGATCCAGCACTCTCCCTGCCAACCTCCAGCCAGCTAATTGTTCGACTCCTTAATGTTCCCAAGGTCTCGGGATGTGTCACCTCCCCCCTGACCTCCAGGGCACTTTCAGTCTCTTACAAGTTGAAGCTAGCAGCCATCTCTGTCTAAAACCTCCTCCTCAGCTGTACTGCAGTAGCATCAGAAGGACCCAGGGAGGATCAAGGCCCCATTGTGCTCAGATCTGCATAAACACCCAGTGAGAGACAGCTCCTGCCCTCCTGAGGTTATGGGCTGAAAGGGAAAGCAGGCAGAGGGAAAGCGAGTGGGGGACATGGAAGTGGAGTATTCATGGTGATGCAAGTCACATCGCCTGCTAGTCTCTCTCTTTGTTGTTTTTTTAATTTTTATCCCCCCCCAAATGAAAATAAAATTAGTTGTTGGCTTGTTTTTGGGAATGTTGGAAATTACTATTTGCAAAAGCGATCATCTGTTCTCATCCACCTTGGTGCTGTGCCAGCGCCGCTCCAGGCTGCGCTTCCCGAGGAGGTCCTGCGGCTCTGCGGGAATCAGGCAGCACGGAAGCACGAGAAGATGAAGTAAAACCCCTTGGTTGCCCCCTTGGCCCATCAGAGCTGGCTGCAGCCTGGCAGTCAGCCTGCCCAGGGCAAGCTGAATGCGGTGCAGCACAATGTGCCCTGCCAGGCACCAGCCTAGGGCTGCAGGGGAGGGAGGGACCACAGCCCCTCCCTTACCCTCATTACAACCCAGAAGGGAGGGAGCATCCCTGACAGCTCGTGGAACACACACACCTGCCAGGGGAGAAAGAAAGTTCTGAGAACTGGAAAAATTGCCCTGAAGTAGGGTACGATAACACTTCAGTGTAACTGTAAGGAGAATAATTTATTCTCCTTTTTCTCAGGCAGTGGAAGTGTACCAGCACTACAGAACTGCAAGGACGAAGGACAGCCTGTCCTGTCTTGATGCAAAAAAGTCCTACCTTTAAAGTGAGGCTTCAGAACGGTGTGTGAGAGTTTGATTTGCATCCAGAGTGGAAACATGCTTGCCAGCCATCAGGCTGATGTGATTTGAAGCAGCTGAGATATTAAATGCACTAAACCAGAATGTATAATAGCCATGCTGGCAGACCTTTAATTATTGTCATGCTTGTGGGCACTGATATCATTCAAATTAAAAGCTTTCCCCACTACTTGCATTTTTTTAATATGTTGATGTACTCTGCACTGATGGATTGTCCTCTCTTGTCCTTCTCTCACAAAATGCTTGGAACAATTTGCTTCAGTGCAGAAATAAAAATTATTGGCACTCACTTGCCATATTTTTGGAGCTGTTTCTGTTTTGTTTTAAAGCATAGACCCACTAGCTATGAAAACAGTTTGGTGAATTTGGAGGGGCAGTGTCGATTCCTCAGTCCCCAGTTCTCTGTCTCAGAAAGAGCAGGAATGCTCATTATTAAAACAAGACTGAGGCATGGGTACAACCTTCCCTAGAGCAGTGCATTTGACAGTGCTGGCTGACGACACAGCAAAGTTTCCTTGCTGCACAGATGTTCTAATTTTCCTCTCTCGGCTGGTCCAGAGACAGATATTTTTGGCCAGCCCCGTGCTCAGATACAGCAGCAGAAAGCTTAAGCAGTTGTGAAGTTGAATCAGCTTCTCTGCTCACACCGTTGTCACTGATTCCAGAACTTGTCGAGTGCTGTGATAAGGCTGCTGCCTCGCCCAGTGTAATTCTGGAACGAGTGGAACTGTTTTAAGCAGAACGAGCACAGCACCAGCACAAAATACTTACCAGGAAAGTTGCTCACAGCCTTTCCTGAGATGGAATACCCATAGAAGATAGACAGATGAATATTCTTGTTTATTCCCCCTGATGACAGGCATAGCAAATCATATGTCCATCACACAGAGGCTCATTGGCAGGAGATGCAGCACCCATGTCTTCCACACTGCGTCCAAATTCCACTGATTTGCCACAGCTGACCCAAAACTCCTTTGAACTTTTGCAGCATTCTGCAGCTCCATTTGCTCTACGTTATGCAGCTTGTTTTATCTTTGGGACAGTGGGGCACAGTTAGAAAGGGAGGGGGCTCAGACCAGGACAGTGCGTGCCCCTCCCTCACCTCTCCCCAGTTGTGAGACTCCAGACCCCAGAGAACATCACTGCTTCAAGGGGAAGGTCAAGCCTTGTAGCCTATTTTATTCATTGGAGAGTTGGTCTGATTGCCTGCATGCAGGACCAGGAGCCAGAAAACCCCTGTGTTTATAAAACGGACTGCAGCACTACATCTTTCACCAGCCTGGAGCAATGCACTTCACCTTTCTGCCTTGGTTTCCCCGTGTGTAAAAGTGAGATAATGTTTACTTTCCTCCCAGGGATATTGCAAGGATTAATTAGTTAACTTTGTTAGGGGAAAAGCATTTTACACATGGTAAGTACTGTTTCTTTGGGACAAAAAAAACTCCTTCTTCTACTTTGCACAAGTGATTTTAGAAGCCCAAAACCAAAGACAAAACTGAAACCGAGGATATTGGCTAACTCAAAACCAGCAGGATGTGTGAATGCTGAGGAAGGGAGATCACCATAAGAGGGAAAGGTTTGCAAACACAAACCCTTTCAACCCTTTGGCAGCCAGATGAGGCGAAAATGAGCAGCACGTAGTGGTCAAATAGGATCTCTTCCTTGGTCACGGGCTCAAGCCCAGCTGTCCTGACTGGTGGCCACTGAATCCAGTCAATCTGGCAGCAGGTCTAACGTGGACCTTATTGGTCCCAGTGGAAAATACACTGTCCCAGTTGGACTTACAGAAGAATGAACAAGTTCAGCGCTGCCTCAGGTGGTTTTGAGAGAGACCAACAAAAGGTAAGGAAATTTGCTCTTTCCCTGTTCAGGCTAGATCCAGTCTTTTGCACTAAATTCAGGATCACACAGCTATTATCCCTGCTTTTCACCAGCACTGTTTTAAATTAAAATAATTCAAAAGGAAATGCCCAGGGCACAAAAGGAGCTCCTGTCACACAGAAGATGAGAATCTGCTCAGGAGATCAGGATGAGCAGCAGCACTAACTCCTGTCAGAAAAAAATAAAAAAAGAAAAAAAAAGAGACAAGGAAGTGAACGAGAAGCAACAGCTCCCCTAAAAAGCCATTTAAAGAGGTAAACGTAGCAGGACAAAGCCAATTAAACCAGCTACCCTTGGAAGTGCTGTCCTGCAACTTCTCAAGATGCTGTAGCTGATTGGGCATAAAGGCAGCATTAACAGAGCACCTACAGCACCAACCAGCCAGTCTCTTCTGCCTGTAGCAAAGTCTGGGAGGCATCATCACCATCAGGCATCACCCACCTCCCCACTGCACTGAGGTCTTCCCAGCTGAGCTGAGGGAGTAGCTCTCCTGTGCTCTTCTTAACCCACAGCAGGAAAGGTCGGGCACCACTAGGCTGAGTTTGTTTGCCCAAAGTAAAACAGGGGAAGTTTATGAAAGCTGTTTTCCTGCCAAACCTGTCAAGAAGGGATTTAAAGTCTACCAGCGAGGTGCTCCAGAGTACTTGCTCACTGACACTACCGGATCCAAAAGATGGTGTCTGCTTATAGCTGAGTGATGTGAGAGCAAGCAAAGGAGAGGCTGAATCCCCAACAGCTGGAAAAAGAGGAGATGCTTCTACTGCTCTTTAAGTGGCTCAGCCCCTTGCACAGCTCCCACTCAGTTTGCTCATGCCTGCCCCACTCCCCTTCTCTCCTCTCCTCTACTTGTACCCTCTGTGCTGAGATGTACCTGCACCTGGACTGGCACACACATTTTGTCTCTAAATACCAGGACCACTTAGTGGTCCTTTATCTTCTCATTCTTATATCAGTGTAAGCCAAGAGTAATCCTAAAGGAGATTCACAAGGGCAAAACCAGTGAAAAATGAGTGGAATCAAAAGGAGGTCCTGTTTATAGAGGCTGAAAGCTGATTTTCTTTCGAACGAAGGCTAATCCAATCAAAAGTAAGAAGCTTTCAGACTTCAGGACTTCTAAGAAATAATTTTTTTAGGTATAAAGAACTGATCATTCCTGGCTGTCACGGCGAGTGTGGATGATGAAAGCAGTGGGTGTATTGGCTGGCTCCAGCTGAGGATCTGGCCAAGTGGAACTAACATTGTTCTAAAGGACCCTGCATTGAGTTTACAGGCCGAGAAAAGCCCACATGACAGGTCTTGGTGTAACCTTCCAGGGAAAGTGTGGGCCTGAGACATGCTCCTTATTCACAGCCAGGAAGGGCAGACTGGAATTGGCTGTGAGGCACCTGCAAGATGCTCTCTCCATTCCAGAGTAGCCTAATAACCATAAGTCTTTGTGGTCTCCTGTCTCACTGATATTAGTCAACAGTTCTTACTATTGCTTGGCATGACAGAAGGGGTAGAAGTAATAAAAAAAAAGAACATATATAGTATTTAGACACTGCTGGAGCCTGAAGTCAATATTGCTGTTTACAGAGTTGCTGCTTCTGTTTGAAGGACCCTGCACCTCTCTTCCTTTATCACATTTGCAATTAGTTTTCCATACACATCTGCTCCTGACCTTAAAATAATTTCCTCTTCACCCCCCAAAGGAAAATGATTTTGAAAAGAAATTGCTTCCAGAATCACAGTTCTTTTCTCATCCTTCAGTGTCTTTCCCAGCAGCCTCACACATCCCAGCTTACTCCAGAAAGAATCCGTGCCTTGCAGAGCATCACATTTTGTGGCCAGGATTTTGGAGAAAGCAAATGTGACCGAAACTTTAAGCACTGAGCCCTTATTTAGGCAATTAAGTGCCCTTTTCCCCTCAGTGCATAGTAAGTCGTAGCTCCAGCTGACTTTTTTCCACCCTGCTTCTCGTTTTCACACCAAATCCCAATGTAACCACGGTGCTTTGATACAATGACAAGTTTATATGATGAGTGTACACTGCCTGTACCCATAGACTCAGATCTGTATTTCTGGTGGTGCTTCTCTGGAAAGGCTGAAGGGCTGAAAAGTGAATATCCCTGGATCTCACGGCCATTTAACACAAACAGAAAACCAGAGCCAATTCCAAATATTTCCCTGGCATTGAATAATTTGCCTTGCTCCCTCCAGAGACATTTTCTCCAGTCTGTGTGCTAATTATATTCCACTGAATTTCTCAAAAATGGGCTGTAAAGGGACTCGTGTCGTGCAAAAGGCTCTTGCTGGTGCAGAGAATCATTTTGCCGAGGAACAGCCGGGTCCTGGTTAGTCCCAGTGTGGGTAGTCGAGGTTTCAGTTGTGTTCACTGGATTTTTTTTTCACCCCAGTTTGTTCAGCACCTGTCCTGGTGTCTGGGTGCCCTCAGAGGCTGCAGGAAAACCCCTCCTGCCCCCACAGTGCCTCGCTGAGGAAGCCAGAGTTGCTGGAGGCGGTGAGGAGGATGCAGCCAGGAGGGAGCACCCCAGTACGGGAATGGAAGGAGAGAAAAAAAGGGTGGGAGGACGTAAATTAGGGACTTTTAGTGATCTAAAGGAAAGAGAAACTACAAAACACTGACAGTAGAAAACACACTGGGCTACAGAAATCCATCCCTGATGTAACTTTTATTCCAGTCAGTCACCCAAGAGCTGCATTTGGCCCTCCTGGCAGAAATTGTTTGGTTTAGCCAGTAACATTAATTGGAAAAAGTGAGCAGTATTGCTTTAATTGCAGAAAAGAGAGGGAGGACAGAGTCCATTTCAAATTCCAGAGTAAGGCTTTTTTTTTTCAGGAAGGGGGGGATAAATATTAATACCAAGGCTGTGTTGATGAGCTTTAGGGGGGTTGCTAAGCAACACAGCCCTTTGTCTATAGCCCAGACGATGCTCGGGAGGGGACTGTGTAGGAATAAAATTCATATGGCTTCTATAGAACCATCTTTTTGCAGCTCTTAGAAAATAAACAGAAACCAAAATCTGTCTCCTTGACTTTTTTTTTTTTTTCCTTTCACATGAAAGACTTTCTGCTGAAAATCTGAGGATCTGAGAGCACGTGTTGGGAGGGTGTTGTGAGCCTGACAGCAAAGTTGGGGCAACGAGCATACGTTTTTAACCCAACAGCAATATCCCCTCAGCGCGTCCCTAAATAGCTTGGGGGATTTAAAACTCTCAAATTCTGGGTACTAATTTGCTGTTTATGGCACACAACCACAACATTTTTGTCCATTGCATTTTTTTTTTTTTTCACTTCACCTTAAGGAATTTCACAAATGTATCCCAGTCTAGCACAGAAATAAAATAGCTAATAACACACCATTACGTAACTGATAAAATAAAACCACACATTTTCAGATATTAAAATCATGCATGCATTGGTCTAAGCCTTGTAGTAAAATTCAGCTCCACAGTTCTTCAAATTCAATATGTTCATTTTCATTTTAAACTTAGAGCTCAGGAATACAGGGGGAAGGAACAGCTTTTGATTTGAGACTTGCAGAGGAAAAATTATATTTTATTAAGGTATTCAAAATGCTGACTGCAGAGAAATTTTAAATAATTTATTTTTAAAAAATGAAAGTATTCTTATGTTCTGATATGAAAGAAAATCTAAAGCTTTGCTGTTTATACAAGGGAGCAGAGGTGAAAAGTGGTAAACTCCAAGAACTGCTAACAGTCAGGGCCTTTCTTCTGTGATTTGTCCTGGAATTGCCTCCTCAAAATGCATGCATCACACATTTTTAACTACTGAAGCCACATTATTGCAGAAAAATACGAGGTGGGCTGGAAGAGCCTGCTGTGCCTGCAGAAATGCTGTGGATTTCGTAGTTACTCCACAGAGCAAATGCCAGCACGAGACCCTCGTGGACAGAGGGTCTGCAGCACGAAGATGCTCCTACCCAGAGCAAAAGGTCTGGGAAAACAACACGGCTCTGCTTCCACCTGCCCCTCAAGAGGAAATTAAGGTCTTGAAAGAAAGGGCGAAGGCACCAGTACTTCCAATTGCCTGTGCAGGGAGCCAGGGAGGGACCCTTGCCAAGTGCCCAAGGGGAGCCAGCTACAGACCCCAGCTTCTTCCTTTACTTCCTGGATCCCCAAAATCACAGGCACCTGTGCTGCCTTGCAAGAGACAGGCACAAAGAAACAACTTTGTCTGCTGGCCATCGAGTGCTCCAGCTCCTTCCCTACTTACAGGTCAAGCCCTGGCCTGTACCACAGCCCTACACTTGCCCCCAAGGCTTCTGCTGTGGCAAATGCAGAGCAAGCAGTTCATGCAGCTTTATGAGGGTGGCACACAGAGAATGTTCTTCCTTTCCAAAACCACAGAGGTTTGTAAGACCCTGGTGCACTTGCAAGTGAGAGATGACTGCAATAGGGTGAGAGGAGCAAACCTCAAAAGAAAAAGGTAAAGAGAAGTTGTTATTTCTTAGATAGTCACTAAAAAGCATAGTGAAATAACAGAAGAAGAAACCATTTCTCTCTTGATGTGGGTTTTGCTGTTTAATCTACATGAGATCCAAAGGCAAACATAAGAAAGTTCTCCAGATGATCATTGTTCATGTTGCCAGCACTACAGCAAGTTTCACAAAACACGAGGTGAAGCTAACGCTGAGCTTGTGGAAACTGCTGAGGATATTGGTGCTGGCTTTGTTTTTAAAATGAAGTTTTCCTTTACAACAACGTAATTTCCTCTGTGTATGGGCCGACTAAGGAAGTGTGATATCGAAAAATGAAAAAAGGCACTACTGGACTCTCAGCAGGGTGATGAATAACACATCCTTGTGCTTGCAGAAAGTTTTGACCACAGACCAGCACTAAATTTCCAGTTTTCTCAGACCCCACCAGACATTGCTTTGTATGAACACTCTATGTCAAAACGTGGTAACAGGGATGTGTCATGCAGGGCCTCTTAAACAATAGCGTGTCTGCCTCAGTCCAGGGGATCATGGACTTTTATCAAAGCTGCTGGTATCTGAGAAAACTTCTCTGAAGATGTATGTCCAGTGTCTCTTTCATGAGAATTCAACTTTCTTCCCACAAACGTAACTTCTCTGGCTTCACTTTCCTCCTTTCCCAGCTCCCTGATCTGCTGTAGGCTGTGGAAGTACCAGAGAAGTCATAAGAGCCTTTTGAAACGCACAAGGGTGCTTAGGGCTGCCAGAGGAGGGAGATTGAATCATGATGCAGGTGATAATGTGCAGGCAGCTCCTGAAAAATAGCATTCCCACATTCCCTGATGGCCTGCAGCCCCTCCGCAGAAGCAGCACGTGGCACTGGACAGGGAACACTTTGGTTTAGGATCTGTCTGCAACACACAGCACCCAACAGTGAGCCAGACCCAGGTTGTCAGAGCCTGGCTTGGAACCTCTGCCAAAGAAGACAGAGAGCCATGCTGTTCTCCTAGATCAGCCCACAAACTGAGTGTAAAAAAAAAAAAAAAATGATCTGAGGATTGTCTGTTCTGACAGGAGAGCAACTGGCCGAGAGAGAACAACACCAGGCAACCATTCCCCGTGTGCTGGAAACAAGAAAGAACAAATATTTCACATCCTTTTCAAAAGGAGACAGACATGGTGTCTGCCTTTTGCTCTTACTTAGCAGGTCTTTGTATCACTCAGTCTTCTACCCCAGCATGGGACTTTGGAGGTGGTTCAGAGCACGTCTGCGAGCCCTTTTTCCAGCACCCATCTGTGCGTATCCAGCCTCCTCCGAAATCTCTGACATGCATTCAGACCAAACCAGTCAGTCTCTGGCCTGGGAGCGAGTCAACGCTGCTGTTCTGCTCTTTGGAGGTGTGCTGCTACTCGGCTCAGGGTTGAGGGGGATGCCTGCAGACACCTTGCCTAAGACAAAATACCCTGTCCCTGAGGAAACTCACAGAATATATTGGAACTCATCCGTACAAGGATGGGTACAGTTACAGCTAGAACATGTATCTTTATAAATAAAAAGTACGGGGGAAAAAAGTTGATTTTTGCAGTGTGCATGGCTAGTATAAATCAGAGTTCTTCCACAGCAACGTTATGGAATTTCATACCTTGGTAAGCTATATGCGGAATCTGTTCACGCCAAAATTAGAATACTCACATACAAAGTTTTGAATTCAGCTTACCTCAGGCAAGAGGGACTGCATTTCACAGTGGAGCTCAGGGTGTGTTGTGTCTAACACCTGCAATGCGCAGCTCAAAATTGTGTTAAATAAATGACAGGTGAAGAGCCAAAATACAGAGTGTTACACCCAACCAAGATGTATTGTGTCCTTCTACCTATACATGACTTGCTCTACAAACAGCTCAGAGTCTTGATGATATCTATTCACATTATATCTATTCCTGCAGCAAAGACACTTGTTCAGAGGGGCACATCACTCCTCATCTTCCTTTTGTGTCGGAGGAGTTCTCTGCTCTCACTTTAAAACTTCCGTGCCCATCTGTCCTGGTTTGA
>VZTA01028078.1:4693-32790 GCA_013398855.1 Mohoua ochrocephala | reverse complement strand
TTTAGGTTGGATATTAGGAGAAGAATCTTCACCCAGGGAGTGGTTGGGCACTGGAACAGGCTCTCCAGGGAAGTGGTCACAGCACCAGCCTGACAGAGTTCAGTAAGTGTCTGGACAATGCTCTCAGGCACATGGTGTGACTCTTGCAGTGTCCTGCCTAGGGCCAAAAGTTGGATTTTGATGATCCTTGTGGGTCCATTCCAAATGAGAGTATTCTATGATTAAAAGGTAGAACATTGGTAGCATGTAAGTGCTACCAAATTCTACTATAAGTGCTATCATTCTCCTATAGGTGTTAACTTTGGGATATACGAACTGACTGAAAGCTAACAGAAAATGGAAATTAATTTATCTATCCAGCTAATTGAGTAGTTTGTACTATGCATAAACCACATGAGCAATTTAACTAGTCATCATTCGATGCTGAGGGTTGACATTGTCATTTTCCTCATCTTCCACAAGTGGAAAAGGTGTGGGGAATGATGCTTTCTTGGTTTCAAATCAACTATAAACAGTTTGCAGAGTTTGAGAATTAGAAAGGAGACATGATTAGCCAAGGATGCCCCCCCTCAAAAAACCCCTCTTGACACTGTGATTTCTAAATGGTAGAATTTAATCTTTTTTTTTTTAGAATTACCTACTTGCAGTTAACTGTTTCTAATTCTGTTACAAGAAATAGCTCATAAATCCATCAATGTGATTTATAAAATGCCAGTAAGTTTATTGAAAAATAACTCTTAGTAGAGAATGGGTGAATTTATTTAGATAAAAATATCTTTCTCAACTGAAAATTCCCCAGCCTTCTGGAACTGGTTTAATTCTGTGCTTTTCAATAACTCTGAACTGGAGGCTTTCTTAGCAAACAAAATTATCTTAATCTGAATGGACTGTTGCCTCAGAAAGAGGAGTTCAAGCTGCTTCTGTGAGTACTGTACTTGGATACTTGTGTTTAAGAAATCTTGTGTAAGGAACTGACTTGATATTATTCTTTCAAATCCTGGTTCTCTCTCAATTTTCTATGACTCATGGGATTTTCAATGTTTGTGCCAACCTCAGATGGTGGTGAGGAGCACTCGGAACAGCTGACGAGAAAATCCATCAGGTTTTTTCAGTCTAAAATGTTCAAGTGCTGAGTAGACAACCAAGTGGTCTGTCTTGATCAGCAATCTGCTCCAAAGAAATAGATCACAGTTTTACAGAGAATGGACCTTCAAATAATAAAACCAAGCTGTAACAAAAACCTTTAACTCTTTAACCTTTAACTCTTGTAAAGAATGTTTCCTCTCATAAAGTGGAGCAGTCTTTCCGGCATCAAACGCCAACATGATGGTTAGGAGAAAGCGGGGATGACAAATGTCCGTGTGCCACGTGAGCACATAGCTAAGACTGCAGAAGTTGGGCAGAATTACTGACACGGAAGACTGGACAACTGCTAGAAACTGACGTAGTAGAAACGAGGAGTAGAACTCTGTGGTAGTATAAGTACAGGTTACCATTTCAAATTAGATCATGTGCAGATACCAATTGTAAAGTCTTGCAGAAGTTCCGGCAGAAGACAGTTATCTGTTAGGTAAAACTTTACCTGAAGAGTTATTCAATAGCAGCTCCTGGAACAATTTGAAATAGCAAGAACATTTTTCTAGGCTTTACAGCAAAGACATTTACTTGAAAAATGTTGGAAAGGTTTTAACTTCAGGGGAGGGAAGAGAAGTGTGATAAACAGGCATTTAAATGCAATACTTGAAGATCATGAGCTGTATTATTTCCCAAAATCTTTTACATCAATTTAAAAGAAAAATATATGGAGAAAATAGGAGAAAGGTCAGAAATCACAGCAGCATGCAGAACTATACATGCAGGTTCCCATTTCACCTCTCTTTCTTATAATCAATGAAGTCTTGATTCCACAAGATAATAATTCCAGTTTTGCTGTGCAGGTGACTGAATCAAAATCTCTTTGTTGCCAGCATACAGACTGTTGAGCTAATAATATAAGCTTGTTTTAATAGTCTGAAGTTGTAGCATTAGTCTTTTTCTGGGAGTGGGGCAGCTTTGCCAGTTCTACTGTCAGAAGTTACCCTAGCACTCCTTTCTGATTAGAGCCAGCTTAGCCAACTTAGGGGAGGCAGTGCGTGTCCAAGCCAAGCCCCTGGGGTCACCTAACAAGGGCAACAGTGAATGCTCACAGGCTGGTGAGCACCTTGCCCTTCTTATGAGAACCCTGACTCCTTTCCGAAGCCCTACACTTAGATTTTCTCACTGTGTTCCAGAATTGTAGCAGGATATTTGGAACTCTTCTGTTAAGAGCTCACCTCTTTGGGAGGAGGAGAAGGATTTTCAGGGCAATAGCTAATTTGCTATTAGAAGGAACAGGTAAGTGATGCACAGCCCGACTGCAGTCATTTTGCCAAAAGCCAGCCTAGTACTGCCAGGGATCTCGTGCCCTGCATGCCTAGCTCTATGCCACTCTTGCTGTGGCTGTTGCTGCCCTGCACACCATCCCAGACCCACAGTGAGGTAAGAACATATTAACCCAGTCAGTGTCCCTCATGCCCCTCAGGAGGATCAGAACTGAACTTTAGTTTACAGCAGAGAACCAACTTCTTTTATTTGCTTCTCAAAGTAACTGATTCACTGGTGTCCAGGCGCGGTGAGGGCATGCTGTGTATTAACAAACTCACGCCAGTCTTGGCTTCAGTAAAGAATCACTTTTGCTGACTTAGAATGACGTTGCTCAATGTCCTGTTATTTGAAACGAAGGTTATATGAAAAGTAAAAGCTGTCCCCAGTGGAGCCATTAGATGCTGCTGCTCTTCTTATTCCCCTTAGTTCTATTGTCCTCCATCTGTTCTGGGACACTACAAAAAGTAAATCACCAGCAAACCATCCTTTCCTCTATTTTTTTCCTTGTGGACCAGTTGCTTGTCTTCCTGTAAGGAGTAGAGCCCTTCTCCCATGACGGGGATTGCCTGTATTTTAGGAATGTGCCAGCACATCACAGCTATCACTAACAGGATGTCTTCATTCTTCTCCCCAGCTGAACTTGTCTGCCTGTTTCCCATCCCACAGACAGTAAAGGTAAGAGCTCAGCAACCCCTGGCACTGGCCAAAACAGCAGGATGCAATCATGTAACAGAAGTTGCTTCTGCTGGAAGAAGACCTCTTTATTTGTCTAGCTGGGGGCATAACACTAGCAATTTTCCCCTCCTTTCTGAAGAGTCATGACAGGTGTAGATGAAGCCACACAATACCACAAATGCTACCTTTACAAGGATGGCTAATCTGTCATGAAAGCCAGCGCGTGGGAGCAGTGAATAGTAAGCTGCAGTCATGAGGGAAGATGTGACAAAGCAAACACATACTGTTTGGGAGTGAGGAGAGCATTCCAAGCAGCTTTGGAGTGAAGCCAAAAAGCACCAGCAGTCTGTTCTGCTTGCATATGTTCCCTCTACCAACTTGAGAGTGGGATGAAGAGCAGAAGCTAAGGAAAGTGATAAAAGAGTTGTTTGAGCCAGTGAGCACATCTCAGTCTCTCCTACCACCATGTTTTCTCTTGCTATTTTATACTGCAAATGCTTGTCTTCTGTGGCTATTTTCTTACACCTCCCCAACCTCTCTTCAAATCCACACCCCTCAATAAGAAGTATACAAGTAGCCATCAGTGGGAATTGTCTGGACAGTGGTGCAACTTCCGCTATGATCCCTTCCAGCCAAATGATCCTGGCAAATAACTTTTCAGGCAAATAACTCTTATCCTTTCCATTTTAAAATTTTGCTTTTGTAGTTGAACATAAATAGTAATTGAACATAAAGGAACATAAATAGGTTATTTTCTGTTTTGCATTGCTTTTAATCACTTGTATTTTCTTCATCGAGTGATTATTAAGTTGTAATTATTAAGTTTTTAAATACCAATTAGAAAGAAATTGAATTCCAATTCTGGTGTCTGGAAAATAATTCAAAACTGTAGTCTTCAAATGTCAGGAGTTCTGAAGAAACAAAAAACGGATAAAAGATGAAGAACAAAAGAGGTGGAGAATTACGGTGTTTTGGTTTCAATTCAATAACCCACAATTTTGTAGAACAAATATGGGATTTTGCATAAAATAGCCCAGAGTGCATTCTTCACAATTTGATTCTCCTGATTCTGTTGCACAGGTGCAAGTAGTTTCTTCTCACGAAGCACAACAATTGCAAATTTTTGGCTTGGGGTAGCCTGGTGTCCTTCCATCTCTACATTCGCCCTGGATGTGACCATTAGTGGACAAGAAGTCTCACGCCTGGCACTGAGAGCCTCGATACAGCTGTGTGAGGATGCCTACAGCTGTCATCAGGCAAGAACCCGTGCCTCTGCTGCTGCAGTCACCACCCCATCAAAAGCAAAAGCAGCACATTGCATTTGCAGTGCTGAATGGTGTCCTGGCAGTGGGCAGTGATTTAAGGACAGGTTTCTCTCCTTCTGGCCTGTAATGTAGGAGCACTCCGGTATGATACACAGCAGGCCAGCTCTTCCAAAGAGTGCAGTCCCAGAGGGAAAGATGATGAACAGTTGAATGGCTGCAGACAAAGCAGGAGAGTACTCGGCTTCTCACCATCCAGAAACCTCCATTATTAGCTCTTGCTAAGGGAGCAACAGTGTTGGAAAAGTGCCCTTACATCTGAACTGGCTCAAACCTGTATTCCAAGGCAATATGACAATGCAGAACTGCATGCATCCCACACCAGTTTTAGACAAAGAGGGAAGTTTAAGACAGTCACACATAGTTTGAAGCTAAGTCATGGATATAAAAAAATGAAATAATTAAATCTAAGGATCTACTGGTGAAATTCCTCTTGCAGATTATCACACTACTGGAAAGATACAGTGTGGTGTAGTTATTCTGAAGGCTGTAATAGCAGACATGAAGTGAAGCTGACAGAAGGATACATAAATAAACAATTAATTTTTAATTTTTTATTTAATTTAAACATTAAATAAGAAAGATACAGTGTTGAAGGAAAATTAGGCAGATTTTGGTTCAATGAAAGGAGCGATTCCCAGAAATTATAGTAAGTAGAAGGAGCAGAGATGGCAGTAAACCATAAGTTAGGTAACCAGATATCCCAGTTTAGGTAGAACTATTTTTTTTAACAACATACAGTATTTTTCTTGTTTCCCCCTGCTCAAACTTTATCCCTTGGAATTTTTTTTTAGGGCAATGACAGAAAGAGTGTTCTATCACATCTAATAGGCATATGACCTAAAGCAGAAAGTATCTATTCTATTACATGGCAACTGTATTTTAGAAGACAAGCCAGAGGAACTACAGCTTTCAAAAATCTCCACAAATCTCTACGGCCTTCTTTTTGTGAACAAAATCAGCTGATGGCATATATGTAATGTGGACATTGTTCTCTCGTTTTCAGTAGTTGATGCTCTCATGGGAGTTTTCTGTAGGGTTTAGGAAAGCACATTCATTTAACACTTGACTTTTGAAAAATCAATTGCATCTTACTTGCATACTCTAAAGGTGTGCAGGCACTGAGCAAGCAGCGGGAATGGACACAGAAAATAGCTCTGGAAGTTTCTGATAGCTCTTCACGCACACAGCTGTAAACTCAGCATAGTTTGAAATGGGACAGATATAGAAGGGTTCATGTAAAAAAACTTACTTTTTTTTCAATAAATAGCTTGTTCCTCTGAATTTGCCCTTTGACATACATAACAGGTTATTAATCAGATCCTTAAAAGGAAAAGCATTTTAGTAGAACTAAAAAAACCCACCCACTCCTTAATTTCAGAGGCTACTTTTCAGAAGGGGCAAATTATGGATAAGAAAAATGACAGATTTCAGCATGCAGATTAGGCATGAAGAAGAAGAAGAAACATAAATTAAGTGTTTATTAAACTTCTGCCTGTTCAGATTTGAAGTCAATTAGAAAATGAGTATATTTAATGTTAAAAATGCAGTAATTGCGCTCTCTTTTCAGTAACTATCTCAGTGCACACTTTCAAGACAAAAAGTATTGTTTCTTTAATGCATCACAGATCTCTAGAGGAAAGGATTTCAACTTTGGCTCAGTTTTGTACTGATTCTTTATTAGGACAGATTTTTTTTAAAAAATGAGGGTGGGAGATAGCAAAAGACACAAGTATATCACAAAATTTAGTTGGTGGAAAGAAAGAGAACACAGGAACCAGATTAGTTGTTTTATTGTTACCCTGATATGTTATTTACAACAGTATTTTCATTAAAATCTTTGAAATGTTAAGTTACCAAAAGTTAGTTCATTCAATGGTTGATACAAGCATCACTGGAAGCATATCAAAAGGGGGGAAAAACGCTCCGTACCTGTTCTGCCTTGGGAAAAAAGCCTGTCTCTCTGAAGTGTTGCATAGAAGGAAAGCAAAACTGCATTATTAGCTCAAAAGTTTAAAATTATTCAGGAGGTTACATGCTAAAAAGCCCTGCAATTCATAAGGAAGAATTTTCTTATTAGGATCACATCCCTTTGTCCCCCATTTTAAATAAATAAATAAATAAATAAATGCTTTTTCTATAGTTTCAAAAGTAGCTGTTTACGTTAAATTGCAGAATTAGCTAAGGATGCCCATTAATCTCTATTCCAACCCATTGCCTTTATTGACCATGCAGCCTTTTATGTGCATGATAAGATAATTAAAAATTACACAAAAAATATTTTAAAATGGTGATTAACACAATCTGAAATGAATAGGTGAAGAAATCCAGAACGTCACAAAAGTGCTTGACATTAAAGGCCATGGCACCAATGCTGAACTGCTGTTGGTAAGCAGGCTGAAGTGGAATCACTGTTCCCTGTGAAATACTGCAGTACAAATGTCCAGCAAGCTCTATCCCATACTTGAAAATTCAAAGCTCAGAATAACCTAGAAGTTGTAAATGTTAAATCATCATTTTAGTAAACAGAGATCTGAGGAGAAAACATGCAGGTCCATGATGAAAAAGACTGGCCACTGACAAAGTGAATGTTTTGCCAAAGATATTCTTGTTTCTGTCTTTCCAAAAGGATGAAATAGAAAATACTGTTAGCATTTATGTGGATAAAAAGTGATGGATAGAGCACATACTTAGTGCAGATCTGTTAAACTGGGTTGCCAAACCATTTCAAACATCATAAGGTACCATTATTTCTGTGTGTTACAGCTGTAGTGCATGCGGAGTGCTCTGCTCCAGCTTGTATTCCTCATCAAACAAAAAACATTTAGAAGTATGTGTGTACTACTGAAATACTGTGAATCAATGCAAAGCAAGTTTTGCCCTTAGAAAATTACATCTCTCCTATAGTAAAGGACTTATGAATTAAGGATTTATGAATCTATAATAAAACCCCGAAAGAACTGTAAACTTCTCAAACCACTGAAAATGCTGGAGTGCAGCTCATAACCAGGCATTAAAAATTGCTAAATAATATCCTTTGATAAGTGCCATGGCATTTTTAGCAAAAATTAAGATTTAATTTTTTATCTACTAGTGTATTATTAATGTCTTAGATTATCAATATCTTGAGAGTAGCAGCATAGTCTAGATACTTGTAAGTAGCCAGCAAAAGATGGTGTAATAAACTATTATTTTTGTTCTCAAAACACATTTGCCTTGAAAGCCCTAAACTCTTTTCCATGATTTTTATGTTGGCCTTTGGCAGGTATGTCTTGTTTCGTACGTGAGATGCCATCATACGTGACATGCCACTTATATTGAGCCTAATTTTAAAAGAGTCGCCAGAAGCTGTATGGTCCGACTGGTGTGAAGAAACTCACTTTGAAACATGGTACCAGCCTGTTTAACATCTCTTAGAAGTAGTATAGAGAAGAATATTCTTAGATTCAAAGGAGTTCATGTTTTTTGATACAAACTATGACTATAACTCAAAATTGCTTGTTTTTTCATGCTGTATAACTCAGAAGAAAATCCATATTTAAAGTCAGTGAAAATATGAATACTAAAGAACCCAAAAGTGATGCAGAACACAAAGTGCAAAATTTTGAATCAAGAATACTAATTTTGTGGAATTTCTATTCAAAGGAGTAATTGCATTGTAAAACATTTCTTCTTTGATTTGCAATATTCATGATAACAGATTGAAGAGGCTGTATACTTTCTGCTTCATGCCCATGCCCATGCTGTGAGATGCACTTAACATTTGAGTAATATTTAGCAACTAAATAACATTCTTCATATTTTTGTGAAAGGACATCTATTAGAGCATTGCAGAAAGGCCGAGAAAATGCAGACAGCAAAATAATATATTTGGTATTTAATTCAGTTGAACATTTAGGTGAAAAATACAACAAAAGAGTCAGTACTCAATCCACATAGTAACTATCTGGGAAATGTTAAAAAGCAATTCAGCTTCACCTAGATGTCCCATCCAAAAGATAAGCTTGGTAATGATTCTGTCAAGCATTTTCAGTGAAACATAAAGTGAAGTAAAAATGTTAGCAATACGCAGTCATAGTGGCCCCCTTTCTTATCCACCCTAATACCTAAAAACCCTCAGCAAGGCTTTCATCATTTCGTATCTCATTTACTGTAACAACCTTTCCCTGACTAATCCATTTTTCATTGCACATCTCTTCCTAGAATGCTGTTGCAAAATTCATTTCCACTTCAGTTTTACAGCACTACATGAGCTCTCCCTTCTCCAGTGTGTCCTGTATAAAGTGAGGCCTGTGTAATTTTACATTTCACATCGACATATGGGACAACTGTACTGGAGAATTTTATAAAAATTAAAATGTTCCATGAAGCAGATAGTGCTGAATTTGTGTTGCTTGGTTAATTTTCTGTAACAGCTGTGATTTGCTTTAGCTCATTCTAATTTTTTGCTGTTGATTCATATTTGCAATCCATACTCCATAAATTTAGAGACTCTGAATTTTGTCTTTTTAAAGCATAATGTTGAAATAATACATAGCAAAACAATTTCCATTGCCTTTGCAGGTTGCAGATTTCTGTATGAAATGTCACAAGGTAAATAGTTTTATCGGCTTGCTTTCAAGTGACTGACTGCTTTTATAAACTTTTTGTAAATGACTGCTTTTAAAAATTCCTATCACAGATAGTTATCTTTAAATATATCTATTAAAAATATAATGTTTCCCAAGGTTGTATGCCATAGATAAATACTTACTCTTGTTTTAAGACTTGAGCAATGTTTAATTTGGACCTGAGCGAGCACATCTTTGTCCTCTCTTTCTCTCTGTGTATGTAAGTGTGCGTATGTATCCGTGCACTGTATTCATACTGGTTAATTCCATATCGCCCAATGTGCCATAGACTGCCACTTGTGCTTTTAAATTCCGGAGGTTGTTTTATGCTTGCAAGAATGGGTGAGCAAATAAACTGAATATTTTGGACTGAGCTACATTACAGGACTGAGGTCAGTAAATTCCATTCTATCAGTGTTTCTGAAGAAGTGTTGTCCTGGTTTGTCCTACCACAGCATTATTTCAGTTGTTCTATTTCGTGTACTAACTTACAAATTAACATTTAGGAATTGTTTAATTATTTTTATAGAGTTACTAGAGATTCTGTGGATTAACAGGTACTCAAGAAAAAGAGATACTAAAGTCCTACTATACATTTGAAGTTGAGGAATTCACCAGGTTTTTTCACTGGTAATAACATTTTCACATTTACAAAAGAGTAAGCAATTGCCATTCAATATACCATTGAAATAGGTCCTCGTTCTTTGGAATATTAGTGCCAAAACATCTAAGCTTATTGTCTATACACTTTTGAAGTCACCTGCCATCCCTTACTGTTTTAAACAACAATGCTGTATGTGACTTAGAGTGGTTTAATTCATTTGCTCATTGCTGAAAGAAACCTATATTCTATAATCCTTCCCAAATTTATTATGTATGTT
Organism: Mohoua ochrocephala; assembly: GCA_013398855.1. Taxonomy (NCBI): domain Eukaryota; kingdom Metazoa; phylum Chordata; class Aves; order Passeriformes; family Acanthizidae; genus Mohoua; species Mohoua ochrocephala. The sequence goes on along the minus strand of VZTA01028078.1, from coordinate 22,899 downwards.
ATATGACGAACACAAAGTCATAAGAATATAAGAAATCTAATTTCTGCTTCCAGTAGGTAAATCCCTCCACCTTATTCTGTGTCCCCACTCAACCATCCAAAATGGCTTTCTAATTAAAAATGTGGTAAGTATGACAAATGTCCATGTCTTCTTCTTCCATATAATGTTACTGTTTCTGGATTTTGTTACTAGCTCTTAGCTGTGAAATAAGAGTGAAAAATAGTTCTAGCTAATAGCAAGCTCAGCTTTGTAAAAACAAGGAACTGGAATACTAAGCACAGTTTTGTAAAAGACAAGGAATTGGAACACTAAGGATTCCTGCTCTGCTCTCTCTGAATTACATTGCACTCAGAGAAATTTGGTGTAGTTGCTTATATTATCATTTTTGTTATGTGTATAACAAATAAACAATTCCTAAGGATTAAGGAATTGTTTGCAAAGGACTTTGAAGTCCTTGGATGGCCAATGCCCAGTGACCCCTTTGTCCTCTTTTTGTGTTTTGGGGCATGACACCAGAAAAATTAACACTCAGGAACTGTCACTGGAAACAGTGGGATACAAAAAAACACCACTCCAAACCCTGAGTGCCTGTCGAGGATGGAACCATGGCTCCCCTGGTGATCTCTGTCTCCCTGCTGGTGTCAGCCACACTCTTGCATGCCAGCAATCAGATGGGTGGCAGCTAAGTTCCTCAGGTATTTTAGTGTATCAGCAGTCTGCAAGTTTCATTTACCCCACATCTTAACATTATGACTCCATTAAATCCCCCAAATTATACTCAGATGCCCCAAATTACACTTAAATAATACAACAGTGACATGATTGTAATTAGTGCACTAATGGGCTCAGGAAGGGTGCCAGGCTCCATATGAGTAATGAATTGAAATAACAAAATACATAACTTACTATTACAAAAATTTATTGGAATAATAACAATACGTAACTCATAAATTGTGTCATGAAAGGTGACATGGGAAGACCACCAACAGCTACAACACTGAAGAAAATACTTTGGTTTTACTTAGCAATTTAGCAAATTACAGGACAATGTCAAAATTTATTAATTTTATTCTTTCAGCATTTTCTGACAAATAAAGTCTGCAGACAGTTTTCTGTGGTGGCTCTTGCTATCAGGAACACAGCTCAAGCTTCCCTAGGGCAAAGAAAAGAGCTGATGATCTTCATGCATGGCTGCACTTCATGTGGGGAGCTACAGGGATGTCTTCAGTGAGAAGCTGCCAGAAATTTCCCACATTTGATGGAGCCAGTGCCAACCAACTTTGAGATGAACCTGCTGCTGACCAAGGACAAGCCCATCAGCAAAGCTGGAAGCTTTTCTGGGATAATATATTTAAGAAGTGGGAGTGGGGAGGGGGAAAGGAACAATTACAGCAAGGGAGGAGAGATTCGGATTTGGTTTATTTCTCTTTATCCTACTCTGGTTTGATTTGCAATAAATGAAACTAATTTCCCCAACTTTCCTATCAGGCAGAAAATGTCAGAGTTTCATGTCTAAGTTTCATGCGTCTAGAAGAGGATAGAAGAGGAAAAAGCCACTTAACTATTTCTGGAGCTCTAGGCTTTTCACTGCATGAAAGGCTGTTGTAGTTCCAGCCACGGATTTCTGCAAGTCAAGAGTGGGGCTTGCAGAGCTTACAAAGTACCTGCTTTGCAGCAAGCCATTTTTAAGAACAGTATCACCTTAATTTGATGGTGTGCGTGTAACAAGCAGGCTGGGAAGGGAGCGAGATGTGCTTTTGTCTAACATGATGCAGGAAAGCAGTAAAACCAGCTGGGTCTTGGAATATTTAGGACCTAAGTATTAAAACATTTTCAGTGTGAAAAAGTCATTCTGTTCGTGTTAGTCTCTTGAAGGAATCCCACAATCTTTTGAGAGGAACACCCAGCTTCAAGGGAGCTGGAAGAAAGGCATAGGACTTCTGCATTAAAGGCTTGCTAAGGAATTGCTGGTGGGGTGTCCACACGTGCGTGTCCCAATGAATTCCCCTGGAAAACAGCCTGTTTCTCCAAGTTTCAAGGAATGAGTGTTGCAGTGAGAGACCAGCTCAGAGCCCCGAAGGAGGGAAAACATCAAGTGACATTATTAGGCACCAGACCATTTGGAAAGGGAGCAGGATGGACGCCTCCACTTTGAGAGAAAGCTTTGGAGCTGGTTCTCCACTGAACGACTTGCAATCTCTTGCTCCTCTCAGAGCCGGAGGAGAGCCAGCGGCAGGAGTCCTTCTGGTTCTCCAGTTAAGGCAACGTGGTTGGGGCCTTTTGACAGAGCCGGGATCCTGTGCACGTTCAGCTGGAGGCACGTTACACGGAGAAGACGCAGAGTCGTCCCTGCCCTGCTTTGCCTCGTCCAGAGGACTGATGAGAAATGCCCCGATGGGAAGGTCCTCAGAGCAAGCTTGCACCAGAAGAAGTAAAAGAGGCAAAGGTGGCCGCAATCCCTGTTTACACGCCCTGCGTCCCTTGGGGTTCTGCATGGAATGTTGGGCTGTGCCAGTAGCAACCGTTGTTGTCTCCTGCTCCTGCAGCCGTTGGTGGAACACTGGTGGACCACCGGTGGAGCAGCAGCTGCAGGATCTGCTCCTGGGCTGTCCCCGACCAGCCACCTCCTGGTTCTCAGCACCAGATCTGGCCTCTGGGTCAACATCCTCATCTCCTCATCTGCCGCCAGAGATCCCCAGAGCACTTTGAGACTGTCAAAGGTAAGAAAATCCCCCTTTGCCCTCAATCCACTAACAGAACTCAGGAGGCTCCAGCTGCCTGTCCCGCCAACCACAACAGACATGGCCTGTGGTTACTCTCCCCGGAAGAGGGTACAGATAAAACCAAAGTCCACCTCCTTCTGTAGGAATAATGATGCTTCCAGCAGAAACACGGATCTTTCCATAGAGCTCTCACGGTGCAGTTTCAGATCCTCGTCCACTGAGGACCCGACTAAAAGTTCTTGGTACCCATTTAAGTCCTAACGCTATGTCGTGGTGACCCCAAAACAATCTGGTCATTACTGAGGAGTTCAGGGGTTCAGTGTCCACAAATCCTGTTAGGCCCTGCCTCTGCTCACACCTCCTCCAAAGCTTTAAAAACCAGAACGATAGGACTTCTCCTCTGTGATCCCTCATGTTCAGGGAATGTAAGCAGTTTGCCAGCCTTGTCCTCCAATACTGGCTTTCACCTGCAAACATGGTCTGCTTTCAGCGATTCTTAGATACTTACATGCTTTCATAACTCACAGATACATTCGATTTTAGTATCTTTATATAGAATTTTCCCCCCCCCCCCTGCACTGGATCTCTTTTCTACAAGATATGGTGGTATAGACTTGTCTATGTTTTTCAATGCCCGTAGGGCTGGTTCTGCCTCATGGTCAGAGGCAGCTGTGAAATCCCTTCTTGAATGGTTCTTCTCAAGAACAGAATCACAGCATCACAGCATTTTCTGGATCGCAAGGGACCCACAAAGATCGTCAAGTCCGGCTCCTGGCCTTGCACAGGACAGCCTCAAGAATCCCCCTGTGCCCACGAGCAATGTCCAAACGATTTTTGAGCTCTCTCAGGCTTGGTGCTGTGACCCCTTCCCTGGGGAGGCTGTTCCAGTGCCCAACCATCCTCCAGGTGAAGAACCTTTCCCCAATATCCAACTTAAACATCCGCTGGCACAGCGTCCATGCCATTCCCTTGGGCCATCTCACTGGCCCCAAGACTGAAAGGAGTAGTGCGTGCCCTTGTGCTTCCCCTCTTGAGGAAGCTGCAGACTACTAGAGGGTCTTGCCTCAGAAGTTCCAAGCACCAAATGCAGCGATTACGCCAAACTGAGGGGAGTTGGGAAGGAAGGCTACTGACCCATCTTGGCAGAATGATTTTTATCTGGAGCGTTGTTTTGATCTCTTTCAGGTGGAAAGGAGAGGGGAAATGAAAAGGAAAGCAAGAGCCCACGTTCGGCCGTGAGTTTTGGCATAGGGATTAAAGGACACCAAATTGAGGAGTGGCGAGGAGGGGAATTACAGTTTCAGAGTCAGGCTGGGATTGGTTCAAGCCTGTGGCTCCGTGGGATGTGGCCTCTTGACCACTTGCCTTCCCCACCTCCACTTCCTTCTTCCTTTAGACACATCAATGTTGGCAGTGACTTTCAGGCTGAGCTCCCTGAGCTGCAGACCAGACCGCCAAGTGAGGATGAAGAAGAGCCTGCATCCCTGGTCTGGAAGCCCTTGGAGGATGATGACTCCGACATGGAGAAACCTGACAGAGGTAGCTGTCAAGCTTTCCTTGCACCCCTGAGATGCTCGGGTTTGGAAAACGCTCATTGCTTGGTAAAAAGGCAACTTTTTGCATGCTCTGTGCTTCTCTCCTTGTCTCGCCCGTCTTTCCACGTGGGAGCGTTAGAGGGAAGGAGAATGCTCTGGTTTTGCAGCAGAGCAGAAAAAAGAACAACCCTCCTGCTCTCTGAATTGGTCAGGGGCATTTGTCACTGAAAGAGGGCAGCTTGGCCCCCACTTCTCATTAGCAAAGCCGCTTTGAAGGGGGAGCCAGCACTACCTGGGCCTTTGCTTCTGCTGCCCCTTTCTTTGCTGTCCTTTTCATGCTCTCCAAGCCGTTGTCTTCAGCTCTTGCGCTTTCCTTCTCCCTTGTATCGCAACCTTTCTCCTTTCTCGGCTCAAGCCTGACTTTTGGTGCGTTTTTGTTGTGCCTGTAGTGAGAGAACTGCTGGACATGGCCGTCTCCCGCGGCGTTCCCAGGGCAGCAGCTAACCTGGAGCTCGCCCTGCACTGCCTGCACCAGGCACACGGCAGTGTTCCGGTGAGAAGCGGCTACTTGGGTGCACAGAAGAATGGGCAGGGAATTCATAAGGCCTGGGCACTGGGACAGCCTTTCCTGGCGGAGCACTCGCTGCCAGCTGTGTCTCCTCCAGCTGTGGCAGGGATGAGCCCAAATGGCTCGAGCAGGGAGAAAGTCTCTCTTGGAGCCTCTGGCAGAGGGTCCTGCAGCCCGCTCCCTTGTCAATCTCCTGGAGATCTGTGCTCTCTAAGACATTTTGGGGTAGATTCTGGGAGGGGAAATTCCCAGAAGCCTCAGCAAGCTGAGGCAATTCGGGCTGCAGGATGAGCAAAATCATTGAGTCGGTGAGCAAAATCCTGCTCTCGGAGAGCAGGATCAAAGGGTTGGGGAGCAAATCACAAGGTTTGACCCGTATGAGACCCAGTGGACTGAACCCCTGAAGGGGCCAAGGAGCTGAAAGGCAGCATTTATGGGTTTTGGCTCCTTTTCCCACGGTGGGGAAGCTAAAGCCGTTTTCCCTTTGCTCTTGCAGGAGGCTCTGGACATGTTGCTCTCAGGGGGCCCTCCGACACCTCAAGGCCATCCCTTGTCGGATTATCATTACGCAGGTAAGCAAAGCAGAGCTTGTTCCTTCACTGACAGACGCTGCCATCCCCTTAACTGCCGTGTCAAGCATTTATGCTTAAACAAATAACACAAGAACAAGGTGTCGTCTTCTCTGGGGGCGGGGAAAGCAGCAGCATCTACTCCTTCAGTTGTACTTGCTTTCCATGCTTTTTTCCCCGGGGAATGCCTGCTCTTGTCTTCACTGCTTTCTGAGAGAGCAGAGATGGAGACAGGCGAACGATGAATGGCGCTGATTTTGTTTTGGCGGCCAGTGGGACCTACTTCAAGTGGGTAGAGGGATCAATTGACTTGCTGCTCTTTATTGCCAGACTCGGATACATGGACACCTGAGGAGGAGGAGTCCTTCCAAAAGGCTTTTCACACCTATGGCAAGGATTTTCATCTCATCCAGAAGCAGGTGAAGCCGTAGGACAATCTTTACCCTAGCAGATAATCAGAAGGACATGACGATCATTTCTGGTACCAAATACCAGAATTCAGTCTCTCTCTTCTCAAATACCAAAAAGGTAGAAGTAATAATGAAACAGGACACCAAAGGCCTGCGTGAAAGTGGTGATTCTGCCTCTCCGGCCCTTCTTTCCAAGCTCTTTTGGAAGACGCAGGTTTATTCTCGGTCAGATCTGTCTCATAGGTGTGCTGGCGCTTCCACAACACATTGTGCTGGGATAAGTGGAGTGAATGTGGGACAGAAGAACTCTGCTAGATGGATTTGTTGTCGATCCGTGCATTAAATGTGTTGCTACGTGGCATGATACACAGCATACTACAATGCATTATGCCTCTCTTACTCCCTATTTATTTCATTTTACTCCCTACTCAATTTACTCCATGGCTTTTACTTCCTCGTTTACTCCGTGCTCTAGTTTTTCTCCCGTGCACCCCACATTTGGGGGATGGCCATTTTACATTCCTTCTTTTTGTCTTCACAACAGGTCCAGAGCAAGACCGTGGCGCAGTGTGTGGAGTACTACTACTCCTGGAAGAAAGAACATAAACTTGCCAGAGCTCTTGCTCAGGTGGGTGGGAAGAAAATCAAGACATGCCGGGAGGGTCAAGGAACTGGGAAAAGGGGACAAAACCCGCTGGCGAGCTGCGTGAGACGCCGCTCTGCCAGCAGCACTTCATCCCATGCACTGGGAAAGGCGCAGCAGATGCTGCCCAGGGCTTCGTTGCGCTGCTGCTCTGAAACACTGAGTTCTAGAGCAGCACTTTGACCCAACAAAGCAGCACTGTCACCAAAATGGGCTTTGGCTCTATACGGACTTGGTTCTCAAGCGCTGGCACCCTTGCTGATTCCAGTCACATCCTTAATTCCCTACTGCTCGCTAACATCAATAATCCTGACCGCGTTCATGGAGATGCTGCAGATCTTCAGGGATCTTTTCTGGCATCCCAGCGTACTCCCCAGAAAGCAGCTGCTGGTGCTGAGGCTCCGCTACAACTTTCCTTACCAGCAGACAGCAATTTGGTTCACAGAGAGAGAGAGTATTTTGGGTAGTAGAAACTGGGTAGCGGTGTGTCTTCACTAATTTGACTGCATTTAAAACCCATTCCCTAGACATTTGTGGAGGGAAAATAGGGATAAATAGATGTTAGGCAGAGAGGTAGAAAGAAGAAATGTAGCTCTACAGATAGCCACATATTTATCCCACCACTTGGGGCAGTAGAAAGGAGGTGTTTTTTCCCTCCAAGTGCCGTGTTTGCACCTCGTCACACCCCGTAGCCAAATCCAGCCATTTTCTCAGCTCTTTAGGGTTTGGAGGAATTAGCTTGGGGTGACAGATTTTTGCGCTGGACGCTCTGATTTCCAGCTTTCTGAGAGGAAGGAGAAATTCACAAGGATTCTTTGATTTCCAGACTGTGGGCGAACCAAAGAGCAGCAAAAGCCCTCCCAGAAAGGAGAATGGGGAGACGGGGAAGAGAAGCCGCAAGAGGGCCCGCAACGCGGAGTGTCCCTGCTGCCAACCACCCCGGCCGCCCCATTCGGCGCGAGGCCCCTTTCCGTGCGGGCAGTGCGAACGGTGCGGACGTTCTTCCTCTTTCTGCTAAAAGCCTGGGGCTTTCCACTAAACCAGGCTGACCTTTTCAAAGGCACCACGGGGGAAGGCGAGGGCAGTTGGAGGATCACCCCTCGCAGCCGTGTTCAAAGTTACAACCCACTTGAACCCCAAACAGCTTCTTTAAACCCCAGCCTTCAGAATGAAACCTTGCCACGCCCCAACCAGACACAAGTCCTACAAGTAGGAATAGGAACACCAAAGCTTGGTTTGATGGTGCTGATCAAACTAAAAACAGGATGAATGGAAAGGAGGAAGAAATTTGAAGGCACTGTAACAGGAGAGATCACATTCATGGTGCTGATCAATTTAAAAATATGTCACAGCCCGAAAAGACAGAAACTCATACAGAAACGGAAATCTCGGAGCTTGTTTTAATGGTGTGTGTTGAATTATCAATGGATGGTGTGTTCTCTATCTTCCAGGGTCTTTGAAACCATTAAGGAAAGGAACACCCATAGGAGAAGACACCGCCCACGGAAGGAAGCAGAGCCTCTCCCCAAGAAGAAAAGACCAAATTAGGCTTGGACAACTCCAGCAAGAGTTAGCTGTCAAGAGGACTAGATGGAAATAGGATTGCTTTCAAGTTTTTAGGGTTGTTTATTCTTCTATTTAGTTTACTAGTTAGGCATTTCTGGATTTATTCGTTAAGATTCATTAGTATTCTTGCAGACTTATTAGTAGTATTGGATTTATTAGTGAACGTAAGAGGCTTGGTGTTGTTTGTGATGTTCCGTCTTTTATCATTAAACGAAAGTTTGTTCCATTTTGTCTTTTTGTCTGTCTGAAATCACTGGAGCAATGTTTGTTACATTTGTTTAACAAACAAATGCAAACACAGCATTTGCCCTGAAGGAAGAACCTGGGCATGTGCCTCCTCCTCCCGCAGGCCCAGCCCCTTGCTCAGCTGGTGGGAGTTACAAAGGTGCATCCCCATTACTGCCAATGAACTAAAGGTGGGGTTTCATCCTTGGATTCCTAAAAATATCGAGTGGGAGTGGAAATGGAGGCTTTGTTTAATGTCATGAATTGGGTTCAATGAGTGGTTTTATCTCATTATCCTTGGAGCGATAAAAGGCGAGGGTTTTAGTCCCTTTTGTCGCCAAGACACGTGGCTTGGTTTAATTTTGGTGGACAGATGGACTTGACCACCTTCGAGGACTTTTCTAACCTCTCTGATCCTATACAATTAATATCCGTATTCGGTACAAAGAAATCAGGAGTTCTGTTCCAGTTTCTCTTTATGAAGGAGCAGCCTCCTGCTCTGGGCCTCAACCAAGCTCCTCAGCTAAAGCAGAGCGGGTACGAACACCATCCTCTCACTTCTCACCGCTTGTATTTGCACCAAACAAGCATCAAAGTCACTCCTTTATCTATCCCAGGATATGGCATTGCCTGGCAAGGTTTTGGTAGCAAGGGCTGGGGAAGATGGAGAGGGGGCGAGGGAGGGGGGATTACCAGGCAGGTTCTGGGAGGCTGCCAGACAAGGCTTGCCCTTGTCTGATGGAGCCAGTGCAGGTGGGATTTGGAGACCACAAACTATCTGCTTTGCAGGGCCTTGTTACAGCTGCCCCCTTAATTTGATGGTGTGCGTGTAACAAGCAGGCTGGGAAGGCAGCGAGATGTGCTTTTGCCTAACATGACGCAGGAAAGCAGTAAAACCAGCTGGGTCTTGGAATATTTAGGACCTAAATATTAAAACAAATGTAAAGGCTATCAGTGTGAAAAAGTCATTCTGTTCGTGTTAGTCTCTTGAAGGAATCCCACAATCTTTTGAGAGGAACACCCAGCTTCAAGGGAGCTGGAAGAAAGGCATAGGACTTCTGCATTAAAGGTTTAAATGTATGATTGCTGTAAAGCAATCGTCTTTCTCACAAATTTCTATTCTCCATGTTTTCACTCAATGTTTTGGGTGAATTAAGTATTAGTTATTGATAAAACTTTTCTTATCAAATTTGGTATTATTGTCATCTCTCTATACTAAGATTTATATTAATATATAACTTTCTCTGCTCCCAAAAAAAAGCTTGCCCTAAACCCCAATGAGTTTCAAATAACAGCAAAAGAGGAGTTTTAATATGCATTCTAGTTTTTGAGTGTTGGAGGTAGCCATTACATTATATTTTAAATCTGTTCTGTTGCAGCCTTGGGAGACTTAATATTTAAGGTAGATATTCTCACAGGCCTATCTTCATCTAACAGTTGATGTTAATTTTATTCCTATTAAATCCTAATTTCTGTTGCTTCATATATTTTCCTTTTTTCAGATTATGTCTTCATAATCTGAAGACTAAAAAACTTTCTAAGTAAAAAGAAAAACCCTCTATATTAGTTACGTACTTAGAATAACAAAAATACAAATCAGATGGCTCCACACATGAAGTGACAAATGAAGCAACGAAAGATATAGCATATAGTAATTATAATAAATGGCTTAACTGAAAATTTGTAAAATTAGTACCTCATCACTCATTTTGACTTGCCTGTCTTATTTAGATGGAGATGTCTCACAGCTTTGCTGTAATTTAGCTTTAATAACATCTCTGTTAAGTAGATGCCTGTTGAACAGACAAGCATTACTTAAATAATGACACTTCAGCAGTGAATTAACTTTCTCCTCTGCAATTAAGTAGCTGTCCATCACATTCATCAGCTCACTAAATCATCTTTTGGTATCTTCATTATTATGTATTAGCCACCTACAGTGGTAGGCCATGCAGTAACTCCTTTCCAGGACTACGTTTGAGTTCTTTACACACTGATGATACTGGGGAAGAGAGAGAGGATAGTGGTAACTACTCAAAAATCTGAGGATGGGCGATGTTTAGGGTTATGAAGGACAGAGGCATGTACTTGACTGATACAGTAATAAAATGCTAGGTTATTATAATTGTGTTTTGTGTCTACAACTGCTTTACTCACATTGCATACACATCTACAAGCTCCGTATTCTGCTCCAGACTTGTTAGATTCAGGTTAATTTTATTTTGCAGTGTTCATTTTGGAATGGAGAACAGGGAGAATAGGACAAAAAGTATATGATGCTTTCTTCTAATTCTTCCATGTTACTTACAATAATTGTTTTCTAAAACCTGAAATTCACAGAATCGCAGTTGTAAAAGGTCAGGTAAAATCATGAGTTCAATTATTTAGATTTCTCATGTACCATGGACCACAAAGCTTTATATGGTTAATCCAGCTTTAAGCCAAACACGTGGAGTTTAAACCAAACAAGAGGAGAAGAAAATAACAAAAATAATCATTTAGTCTTCATCTGAATACACTTTTTGTTTTGGTTTGGGTTTTTTTTCCCAGTGACTAATCACTTCAATTTTTATGGAGAAATGGCTTATTTTGTATTTTATGGCTTTAATTTCAAGTCATTACTGTTGTACTTACCTTGGGTAACTTCATTCTTCGTTATCCTTTATTTTGCCCTGATGAGATACAAGTACATCCTAATAAAGTCATCTTTCATCTTTCTTTTGGTTACCCAGTCAAACTGAACTGATAAAATTCTAAGTTTCTCTAAGGTTTTATCTTCTTTTTACAGTTGTTGAAAAGTTTTGTTTAGTCTCTTTCATACCCTTCCTTTTTCACTGAAACACACAGACTAGTTAAGGTTGGATGGGGCCACTGGTGGTCATCTAGCCCAGCCTCTGTGCTCAAGGAGGGTCCCCTAGACCAATGGTACTCAGGAATGTGTGCTGACAGCTTTAGAATATCTCTGGATAAGGAGACTCCACAACCTCCCTGGGCAATCTGTTCCAGTGCGCAGTTACCTGCACAGTAAAGAAGTTCTTCCTCGTGCTCAGGTGGAACTTTATGGGCATCAGTTTCTGCCCATTGCCTCTTGTCCTGTTGCTCAGCACCACCAAGAAGAGCCTGGTCCATCCTCTTGGCACCCTCCCTTCAGAAACTGATAGACATTGATGAGGTCCCCTCTCAGCTGCATCTCCTCAAGGCTGAACAGGCCCAGCTCCCTCAGCCTTTCCTTGTAAGAGATGTTCCCTCAACCTGCTGGCAGTGCTAAGCTATTGCTAATGCTTAAATGAATTAATTTTTTTAAAAAATCACTTTTTTTTATATTGATAGCAGAACAGAACATTTTAGTCCTGCAGTTACTATATCTTTTAACGACTTTCTTGAAATGCAGCCTAGGACTCCACAGAAATTACAGATTTCATACTAGTTGTGTAACAAATTATTTGACTTCCCCGTTTTCTGTTTTCCCTTTATCCTTGGACTAGAATGCTTTCCACTATATTTGCCTGCCATTCTTCCTCCTGTTTCCAAGGGTTCTGAAGTGTACCATGACAGAATAATCCAACAAGTCTTCAGACAGATGGTCAGTTACAGCAAAGGGAATCTGCAAATGTGCCTGAATTTTAAAAATAATACCTCTCTTCAATTTTCATGTCCTTTTGCTGGTGCTAAGGTCTGTTCCATAATCAACAAAACCAAAATTATAGCTCTCTCGGGAATAGCTTTTCTTACTAATTTTTTTTTCTTTTTAATATTTTAGGGTTTTATAGCTGTTTGTTTTACTGCAAAATTGTTTCCAAAAGCATTAGCATCATCATTTGACACACACTTCTGTGTGCACTGAGCATCTTTCTGGATTTCAAATTAAGTAGTACATTTCTAAAAGTTTAGCCAGGCTGAGCACAGAATATCTGTTTGTTAGTTCCTTGCAATTCAAATATAAATATGAAAATTATGTTCATATAATCTAATAAATGAATAAAGTAATGCATTTTTTCCTGAAATATATAGTGGCTACAGTTTTTCAAGATTTGCAATAGGGAGATACTAAGTTAAGGTGGTAGAAGTAGTGATATTCTCCTCATCAGTGATACATTTTTCCAAAGCTAGCTTTTGTTCATTAAGAGATTAGTTACATGCATTTATATGAAGCAAATTACCACAGTATCTCTGGTAATTTTAAGATAAAAGAAAACGAGAAACAAAGAAACAATTTACTAAGCAATCTGCACAATAGAATTATTAAAAACTAAGTAAGTAGAGAAAAATATCTTCTATTTCTCCTTTTAGACAACCGCCTAAGTGGGATCCTGCCACTTACTGAATTGTGCATAGTTAATTATAAAAGCTTGGAACCATAAGATTGAAATCCTGTCTTTTTGCAAGTAGATCAAGGTCATGCTTAAGAATAATTTAGAAGTAGTGCATTGCTGAAAGGCAGTCCTGGAAGAGAAGCAATGAGCTTCATCCTCCAAGAAACACACCTGAAAATTTTAGATTAGTGCAAGTCAAATGGTCGGATGGAAGAGACAGATAAATTTAAATATGTGACACATGGGACCATTTCAGTTCTTGCAAAACACAACAGCTCCTTGAATTTCATGCCTTCTGACAGCAAAGAGAGCAATGTTCATTTCAGTCAGATGTTTGGAGGCTGTGTATTAAAATTAATAGTCAAAATTCTGGGTGATTTTTACTGTCCCAGATAAAGTGGCTAAAATAGTTTAGCTAACTTAATCCACCCTTCTGTAATCATGTTTCTGGGATAATCTAAATTTGTGCTATAAAGTGAAAGAAGAGGTGGAGTTTTTTTAACTGCAGGTTCATTAGCTTTAACCTCAATTCAGTTACTATTTTAATATCAGAAAGAGACGACCAGTAAACAACCAGTTTTAGAAACTTAACCTCTGAATTGAATAACTATCACTATTAGCAGTTGGGCTGTTGTAAGCAATCATAACAAACCACATTTTGACAACAGTTCTCTTCTCCCTGTGCAGAATGGCCTAAATTATTCTATTGGTAATTTTCCCGTTTCCATCACCTTTTCTCAAATGAAAGCTGCAGTTGAGAGTAAACCTCTCCAGTTCTATATAAAAAGTTTTCCCAGTTGGATCTGATAAGCACAAACCAGGAGGTTTTTCAGGCCCTCAACTAAGTTCTGCTATGTTCAGCTTTTTTTCATACATTGTTATGTTAAAACATCAAAAGCTGTAAACTGCATAGTATTAAATTTTACACAACTAATTTTAAGGTAGGAAATCTTGAATTTGAAATAGTGATCCCAATTCATCATCCCATTATTTCCCACTGGCTCTACAAGTTTCACCTACCTTGCTGTCTGGTGCATTTTTGGTACTGAAACAGGAAATCCAGTTCAGCTCAAAAGTACAAACTCATCTGGTTTTGTAATTTCATTGTGCTTCAGTTTCTTGGTACAACACATTATATTTGATATTTATCACATAACTAAGAGACTATTTGCTTCACAAACAATAATCACACATCATAGGCACACTCATGTATTCAAAAGCTAGTTTAGGTATTGTTCTACATACTGCTGTATTACAGCATATGACTCTGCCTTCCATTAGGCTGCTCTTGCTTTATGTAATAGAGAACCAGGATGCCAGCTGAACTCCAAACCTTGTTACTAAAAATGTGTCAAGTGGGTCAGTCAGGATGTGAAGCCAAAAAAAAAGAACCACTGCAAAACTGTTCTGTGGTGTCTGACCTGTGCTCACAGAAGCAGTCTGTGACCTGAAACACACATTGTTGTAGCACTGCAGATTGGTTCCTTTTGGCTTCTCGCTGCCTGGGGGACAAGATAAAGTGTCTGTGGTCTCTGTATGAAACAGCCTGTCACAGTCGGGCTGATAAGAAAAGTGCTTCATTTAAAGTCACGTTCAGCTCCTGTAGGCAGGACTGGTTTTCCCCAGAATCGACTCTTTACCTACAAAATCTGTAACCAGTCTGTGCCGAAGGAGGTTTCTGCAAATACCCCATGGTAAAAGGATAGCATTTTACTGTGTAAGCCTGTCTCGTTTCGGTTTTTGCTGCTTAAATTCTTGAAGTATTAACACTGCATTAACAAAACTTATTTAGATTGTTCATCTTGAGGATTTCTTAAGAATTAAGTTAATTTGGAAATACGAAACTGCATTAGCTGGAGTTTTCTTTAGTTCTTGTTCCACAATTGGTTTTCTTTTATGTGGAAAATGCTGCATGTATACGAAGAAAGTTATTAAATTAACATAAGCTAGTATTATAATGTTCATGCTCTCACTGATGTGGAAGAGTATTGCAGAGATTTCTGTGGCTATTGCCAAATATACTACTTCAAATCAATTATTCTTCGCTTTCAACTTCAACAACCTGTTGGAATACAGTGAATGGCTGACAAGCCAATGAATGTTACAAGGACCAACAAAAGGCTATTTTTTTTGTTTGACTGGTATTTTGCAGTGTGTGAGACAGCAATTATAAATCATCTTTCTAAAACTTTTATTCATGCAAGCAATCCTTGCTCATATAAATAACTACAATAAAGTTAATGTGTCTACTCATTAACATACCCACAAACCAGACCCCACTATACTGGTCATTCCACATCATAAAAGAGACCTAGAATGAAAAAGATTAGTTTTTACATTGGATACTGTGAGCCTGTGTAACACACAGGTCTGTGAAAAAGTATGTTTAAAGCCTATTTTGATGCCTTTTTAGAAAAGCAGTCTTGTATTTAGGCAGTTGTGAGAAGATTAAAATACAGATAATATTTTGAACATAACGGTTGATTTAGGTCGATATGCAAAGCAGTGCTCATATTTGTATTAATATAAAAATCTTTCAAAATCACATCACTGTTAATCCTTCTTCTATGGAGCAGTTAACCAGGGAATGTGTTTGTGGTCCCTATGGAAATTAAATAAAGGCAGTGTGTTGCTTTTTCTCCGTGATATTTAGGAATGGAAAAGTTTTCACAATGTCAAAAATTCAAATATATTAATGGACTCAAGTAATTCTTCCCTATGACTTCTTATTAAGAAACCCCCAAACCACACAATGTAAACTTAATATGTTAAAAATGTAACAGTGTTTAAGGGTACAGATATGTTTGGATTTTAATCAGGTTGGCTTTTTATTCTTGTTTTTTTAATCTGCTTAGGTTGAAGAGAGCAAGAAATAACTAATGAAACAGTCCCAACCCACACAGAATGTCGCTAGATTCAGCACAGGTCAGGCGAATGCCAGCGACATATGCCCTCAATGCCCCACAAAATCAGTTTCACTGTGTGTACTCTTGTCTTGGGATGATTTTATGATAATACTGTATTCCCCTGTTGTCTGCTTAATGCCCAGAAATGGGTCCCGCAGCTTTAAGCTGGGTCTGAGGGAAAGTGGGGGGAAGCCCAGCGAATTCTTCAGCGCGGTTTGTGTTCGAGGACTCACACACTCCCCTGCATTCTCACCGCTGCAGACCCAAGGGAGCACCTTCCTGCTTTTAGCTAGCCTGTTAGCTGAGGCAAGAAATTTTCCCATACTGGCAATACTGAAATCCTCTGGTAACTTCCTCTTCTTCTTCTGGAACAGTTTGGCTTAGCTGTGATCCGAGAACCAGATCATCGGACCCTGTGGACTGGCAGGGAGGCTGAGGGGATGCCACATCCTGGCCTCGGACCTTGGGAGGGGCTGAGCCAGCTACAGAGGGAACTCTAAATCCACCAGCTTTCTCTGCATTGAGGAGGTTTAATATTTTAACAGTCACTCATTTTTCCTGTGCCATGCCGGCACTCTGTTAAATAAAAAGTTTTTTTCACTTTCCTCCAAGAAATTCCTTTCGTATCGGTGGGGGAGGGAGTGCTGAAACCTGCCTTCTGTGAAGGAGATGTTCCTTCCAGAGTGTTTCCCCCTAAACTTGTCTCAAATCGAGACAACTCTGATCTCAAAAATGCATGTAAGTACATAAAACAATATTTTGTTGAGAGAACAAAATATTGACAAGACACAGTATTCCCTGTGAAGCCTCAAGATCCTCTGGGCAAAATAAATAAGCCATTATAAATAAATGCATGGCTACTCCCACTCTCCACATTGCATCTTTACAATTAATCACACTTTTTGTAAGCGTATTGCTACATGAAACATAGAAGAGGAAATTAACAACAGCTGACTTTATCCTGAAGTATAAAAGCTGATTAGTAATGTTAAGTATTTGATGGAAGTTTCATGTGAAGATATCTACCTCTTGTGCCCAAAGTTGGAACTGCCACAGATAATTTTCATTAACCAATATAGAATAAAACTTAATATATCATTATTATTATTTCCCTTCATTGCTGATTCATACTAATAATATAGCTCTTCATAGCGTAAGGATAATGTGGATCCTTTCACAGTCCTTTTCTCTCCACGGACTTAAAAATCAGGGCTCAGTGAGGGACAGGGTCTCCCACCGAAGAAGGCCACGCGAGGAAATCACCATGTAAAAATAGTTTCAAAAGCACCAATTTTTAATGAAACTAAGTTAAATCAGGTGCCAAAGCAAAGTTTACCTCAAAAATCTCAGAGTAACTTCAAGTACAAAAAGTACCTGATGAATATGAATTTTTATTTTGCTGCTAAGAGGCTTATAATTTTGATTTATTTAATGTGGGTAGAAATGAGTAAATGGTATCAAAATTTTTAGAGAACCAGATTTGGTGTCTTTAACCTTGTGTTGTGGAGATGATGGCAAGGTTTTCTATTCTGTATTCCTCCAACCCTTCTTCTAAAACTTCATTTAATAGGTAATTTATTTCTGATTTACCATTCTCTGTTCCATGCAGTTTTCATACTTTTTTCCCCCATTAGTACTTCAGAAGATATTTTCTGTACTGCTTCCATGCCACAGTCTCAATTAAAAGAACATCTGAGAGGCCAGAGTGGGCCAGAACAAGAGGTCATCTCTTAGTCTCCTGCCTTCAAAGAGGAGAGATTTGAGATATCTCCCAGACTTTGTGTTTGGCATCAACTTTCTGACATATGGGAAGTTGACTGTTACTCAGAGAAACTAAGAAGAGGAAACCAATGTATAGAAAGAATTGATGAGCAGTATTGATGTAAGTCCAAAGTAGTGGAGAAGGGATGCACTTAGGTAGCCAAATTATTGAGTTCCTATATAGCTTTAAACTTACAGCTATTGTTATTTCAGGAAGCCTGAAAGTTCACCTCCACTTACAAGTGTTGCTAGTATACTCTGTTGTGGTGTTAGTAACTGCCTACCCCTTAAAATAAGAGCGCCCGAATTTAGACACACTTCAATTCATTTGCAAGGACTTGGGTAAAAGTAGCCTGCTCCTCTAATTACTAACTCTGCTTAAATTAATTTTTGCTGAAAAATATGGAAGTCCTCAATTTTTTTAAAAAGCAAGTATATAAGTATCATAGAATTATTCAAGTTGGAAAAGACCTCCAAGATCATCAAATCCAACCTTTGACCAATCGCTACCGTGCCAAATAACCATAGTACTAAGTGCCACATCCAGTCGTTTCTTGAACATCTCCAGGGATAGTGACTTCACACTTCCCCAGGCAGTCCATTCCAATGCTTAGCGACTCTTTCAATGAAGAAATTCCTCCTGATGTCCAACCTGAACTTCCCCTAGTGCACCTCAAAGCAATGTCCTCTCATCCTGTCTCTTGTTGCCTGGGAGAAGATACGAATCCCCACCTGGCTACAATCTCCTTTCAGGCAGTTGCAGAGAGAAATGAGGTCTCCCCTGAGCCTCCTTTTCTCCAGGGCAAACAACACCAGCTCCCTCAGCCACTTCTCATAGGACTTGTGCTCCAGACCCTTCACCAGCTTCGTTGCCCTTCTCTGGACTCCTTCCAGGACTTCAGTGCCTTTTCTATCATGAGGGGCCCAGAGCTGGACACTGGATTTCAGGCGTGGCCTCACCACTGCCAAGTACAGGGGGACAATCCC
>VZTA01028067.1:12459-47639 GCA_013398855.1 Mohoua ochrocephala | reverse complement strand
TAACTCTAAAACTATTGACTTCCTGATTTATAGTTCCCTAGGACTTCATAAATTCTGAAAATTCAATCTATTCAAACTTTTCTCACATTTAATTTTAGTATAGCTGAGCAGCTGTCATCTTGCATGGTTATTTTACAACCAGCATTTGCTGTCTACACCTATGTATGTTTAGCTGGTAAATATCTGTTATGTTTCAACTCCAGTTTTCTGCCTTTTTGTATACGAGGACATTTTCATTATCAAAGAAATACAAAACAACAGAGTCTTGTTATGTACATCAGACGTGTGTAATTTTCCATAACCATAAATAAGAGCTTGAATAACCTTGATCTTCTATTCTGTCATATTGTTTTTAGGCTGATGTAACACCATTGACATCAATGGACTTACCCCAGTATGAAATTGGTGTAATGGAGTGGAAAATCATTGCCGAAATCTCTAAGGGGATATTCAAAGTTCCCTTTACTGTAAGCTGTGTATTAGACTGGAAGATCCATAGTTTTTATTTTCATGTTTTGATGTGTGTATCAAATGATAAAGGACTGTAAAACACTCCAAATGGGAAGTTATTCATAACCTTTCTTAATTAAGCATGAAATATTTCATTTTTAAATTGTCATTTTTACTGTATGTTTAACTATCTACTCAATGTCACAATTAATTTTAACTTTGGAGAAAAATATGATGTGTAGCAATTTAAGTTGATACTATACACTACCAAAGTCAACATAATTTGTTGAAATGTAAAAGAAATGAGTTGTTTTTTTCTTTTACAACTTAATGATATATGGAAAAAGAGCTCCATTTGGGACTACCTTTTACAAAGCTACTTAGCAGACAAGATCAAGGTTTCAAAAGCCTGAGTGTTCATCTAAGTATTAGTCACAGTTAACTTCTAAATTAATAACTGTATACAGGTCTTGTTATTCTTCAAGTCATTTTCCTGAGAGAAGCCAGGTTAAACTGTCTTGATTTTCTTTCCCTAATTACAAGATCAACATGTGAATATCAAGTGGAAAATAAGGATATTATCTATTTGGTTTCATACTTGATTTCCTATGAATTTCTGTTAGAAGAGGATGAAAATATGAACCACAAACCACTTTGTTGCTCTTTTTTTTTAAGGCAGAGTAACACACATGGCTTCATTTTTCTTTCACATCTGCAAAAACTGAATCTAGCTTTCAAAGCAAAAATGATAATTGAGCAGAATTATATTAGTGGAAAGTGTAGATAACAATGTGGTTTTTGACCACCTTGTGAAATTTTATTACAGTTAGGAAGAGCTTTGTCAAATCAGTTGTATATAATTTATTTTATTCTTCCATGACTTTGTATTGTAAAGAGGCAAGATCCTGTTTTTTTGGCTATCAGTGAATAAAACATTTCCTGAATACTTTAACTTCCTTAAGAAGGCAAATTTTTTTCCTACCTTTTTTTTTTCTGTGAGAGTTCTTTCTCACACAGAATATATTCTTTATAGTCTTGATCACTTTAATTTACAAATTTTTCACTTTGTTTCTTATGCACTGTATTTTTGAACTATTGCTGAGAAAATTCTCTCTTAAGCAAAAGAAGTATGAAGTCAAAAGAAAGCAAACTGTGCCAAACCAAAAATCCTGTGTGATTTTCTTTTGTGTAATGTCATAGAGAAACATGAATCTGAAAGTGTTCCACAGACAGCATTAGTGGGTTCGTTGATATTTTTTCACTTGACATGGTGTACTTTGCGTGTCCTAAATATGGTAGCTTTAATTCCCAGTCTCCTGTGCTTTGTCATGTCATTTTCCCCTGGGAAATGTGCTATCACATCAGAATTATCTATTCACTTTTAGTCACACTTTTCTGTTTGTTTCATGGAGGGGAGTGAGTATGTAATGGGCAAGGCAGCAGAGAGTAGTGTTAACAAGGTCCTAATTTGCTTTCTCAGCATCAGAAATGACTCTGAGGAAAAGTTCCTGCTGCAGCTCTGCAGAGAATTATGGCAAATTATTTACTCCTTGCCAACCATTTACACTGATGTATCTCTGTTGATTTTGGTTTCAGATAGTTTATGGCTGATATTCAAATTGGATGTTTTCTATTCTTCCAGCTTCCTTCCAGAGCAACCCAAAGTCAGATTTCAATAGAGATTGTGGTCCTCTGTATAAATTGCACTGATCTGGGATCATCCTATTCCTAATCGTCTGCGCATCTGAAAACCTCAGTAATTTCAGCTGGCATTCTGGTTGCCTAGAGATTTCGGCCTGGGTCCTAATTAACCATTTCAATTTAGGTTTTGTCTCTGATTTTGATTAAGAATATCTGGAAAAGAAAGGTTTGTTTTCTCCAGATACATTTTTGATTTTATCTTCACATTCTCTGAATTTAATTCATTTCCTCATTAATCTTTATTTAATGACCATTTTCTTTTGTCAATAGCTACAGAATATCTTTATTAAATTAAAATGACATTCGTAGTTGTTTCTCAGTTCTTAATTTTCATCACTTGTGAGTGTAAATATCATTCATAAAAATTTATTTATTCATAATTTCTTAAACAGAGTTATCTTTGAGTTTTCAGCTATGTGCTTATAAAATGATAGAACTATTGTCAACTACTTCTTGAAAAAATAGGTGGGATGAAGATCTTGAAGTGATTCTTGAATATGTGTGTCTAGCTCTCAGAACATTAGTGTTTATTTACTCTACTAGCAAGATTCTTTATTTATCTGTTGGTTTCAATTTGTCTTGATCAACATGACGAAACTGTCCTGAAAAATGGTCTATTGCTTGGTTAAGACAAACTAGTTCTGTTCCGAATGGTTCCAGCAGCAAAGAGCAGTAAAAGAATGTCTCATTTCTCAGTGAATTGTAGTCTGCATGTGCCAGCCCAATCCTGCATACTTTTGAGACTTAAATACACAACCCCTTCTCATTTGGGCTGTGATGAAGTGACAATTTTTATCATCCAGTTTCTCCTCACTACCCACTAGCTGGCAGTCATCTTGCAGCTTTTCAGTAACTAACTTTGTTCATGTGAGTGCTCCCCAGCACGGTGTGGGCAAAATCAGTTGCACTGGTGCAAATTTCTGAATTAAACTGTTCAATCCAGCCTGCAACCGAACAGAGAATTCTCTCACACGGTGGTAGCAACAGTGTGTGGAACTACTTAGAGCCAGAGACAGCTGGTGTGCAACTGGGGATGCAATGATTCTTCCACAATTCTACCCAGTTTCACACTGGTCAAAGCTTGTTTTGATATCAGTAATCCTTCTGAGTTAGTCTAATCGTAAGTAGGAAAATTCTAGAATTCCCCATTAGCTGTATTGCACTGTACAAGGACTAATTGATTTCAGCTGGACTATTTATAAGCACAGACATCTACTTACGTAGTTGAGAAATAGCTGGCACAACTGAGCTTTAACAGATGCCCAAGTTTAAAGATGATGGGCTTAGTTTTTACCTTGTACTGGAATGGCACCAAAATAAAAACTTAGATTGAAAATAAATCAGACCTCAGGGGATATATAGCAAAATGTTCTTATTTTTTTACTTTGCTACGATTCTGATCCTTGAGTTTCTTTTCACAGAATGTTTGAGACTCTGTTTTAGAGATTATGAATATCAAGATGTAAGTAAAGCATTTATTAAAAAAAAGAAATATTGCTAACTTTTGAAGCTGTCGTTAGCTGATTATAAATGAATAAATTTCTAAAGGAGTTGATTCAATCATGTATTTTTAGAGGATTCTGTGATATTAAAAAATGTATCATAAGAAGAAAAACCTAATAACTGACAGAGGTCACAGTTACATAAAGAAGAATTGAAAAATGGACGAATATAAGAATGAAAGAGCCACATGCAATCATGGAGGAGACAGATACATCAGTGCAAAGTTGTCACAGTTCAGCTCAGGATCAAGCTGGCTGCAGGAATCATCATAAATATCTGACATGTTGAGGTTAAAGAAAGTATCTGAGAATTACAATGGCTTGATAATAGAACCAGGTTTGAGTAAACAGATTTGCTAAACACTTAAAACTGGGCTTTTTCAGTTAATTGACAATTGTTAATAATTTACTTTTTTTGTTGCTGTTTTCTAATTTACGCTAGAGAGGATAGAGCTTTAAAAGGATTTAATTCTTGTTTTAATTTCTTTAGTGGAATTTGGAAAGGATGGCTACTTTTAAGGACGAGTTTGATTCAATATTGCGACTTAATATCATAATACATCTTTGAACATTTAAAGATCAAAATTATCCTGGCAGATTTCGAGATACCAAATTTTACTTATAGAAATTCTTAGTCTAGAAATCTAAGAATGCTTTTGTAGCATGATAGTAACATGAAAATACAGTAAAAAATGAATACAGCAATTGAAAATATTTCCTCTGCAAATGTAAGATAGTGTCATGTCAGCACAAGATACCAGCTAATGTACATTACAGCTCTGAAATTTGAAGTTCTCACAATGGGAAGAAATGCATCAACTTACATATTTAAAGGGATTTTCTTATTGTTTCTGCTGATCTGGGAACTCAAAAAAATATTGTTTAAGGTTATAAATGTCTTTATTAAAATTACGATTTCTGTCTAATTTATTTTAACAAGAATTGTAATGTATTCTGCCCTTTGATCTCTTAGCTTGAAACGCTGCCTGTTGTTCCATTATTCCACCATCCATTTGCAGATAACAATACATCAGAACCTTTTTCTTGCTGCAGAAACAATGCCCTTTATTTGAGAAAGGACATTGTTTTGACAGATAAAGTAGGCATTTGATAAATTGGAACAGGTTCTGAATTATTTTGAGGGGAATGTGTGCTACATCTGTCTGCTGATTTTCCACTGAAGCAGTGCTTAACTTTCTTGTCTGTTTGTGATTTATTGAGCTGCAGAAAAGGTTAGGAAAATTTCATGGCTCTCCTCTTATAATTTGTAAGTGAATCAAAAAGCATTTGTTACTGTTTATGATGCTCAAAAGACAGAATTACCCCAAAACATTTATACACAACAAAGACTGTAGTGACAACAACAACAAAGGTAAACAAAATAATGATCTTCTAAATTATTAATAATACAAATACAACACTGCAAACAAATTCAGCTGTTGAAATGCATGGAATGTTAGTAAAGAATTCGAGTGTCTATCCAATCACATTTTTAGAGCAGATAATTACAGGGAATCTTATTACATATATGTTTCCTAAATACTTCTACGATTTATTAATATTTATCAAGAACTTCTCACAAGCTAATGTAAAATGCTGGCCACAAGGAAGTCAAAATTTTACTCAGCATTAGGATCAGAATTTAATTGCTGGAACAGAGACTATTTTTTGTTGTTTCAGACATCCAATGGGATCCTATCTAATCTGTAAATGGAAAGGCTGTTACATAGGGTTGTCTTTAATAACCTACATCTCTTCAAATACCGCGCCTATATTTAGGTAACCAAATAAGGAGGAAATACATCTTCAAACAGTTGATCCTAAAATTCAGTTGTTTCAATGTAGATGTTTGCCCGTGAGCCAAGTTTTTAAGCTCTCATTATAGCTAACAGAGAGTTTATCCATATGCCCAGTGTAATCTCATGACCCCTGTAAGCCAAAAAGGTCCAAAAGCTCCATATAGTCATCTTAACATTGCTGTCTAGTGTTACTTGAAACTTTTTAGGATTTCAAATGTATCTGTATTAAAAAAGGGAAGGGAGGGAGGGAGAAAGAGGGAAATTCACTCTGTTCTGAACCAACAGTCAGCAGTCTCAGGTCAGGTGGAATCACGTAGGGTATTTCAGACAGCATTGTGTGCTTGCCCTGTCAGCCCTGTGCACACGCCTTCGACAACTCCATGGTTTGTAGATGGCATGAGATGCCTCTGCAGAGTGTGCAGCTGAATGAAACATCATTAATTGCTCTGAAAAAAACATCGAAGTGAGTGCCAGTTGACCAAACGTGTTCAGTAACATTTGAGACACCTGTTATCCTGTCTGACATACAGCTTCTGCTTCAGAAGAACACGATCTCCCTTTTTCATCTTTTTCCTTTTTCGTCTCTACACTTCTTACATTAATTTCTTCCTTTCCTAGGGCACTAGATGCCTAACTGGGCAGCCAAATTCAATTCCTGTGGAGGAAAAAGTGCCCCTCCTCAGAGACAACTCAACCCACACAGTTAAGTATTTTCCTTAGTTTGGGATTGGCACATCTTCGGAGTACAGAGGAAGCCTACCTGCTAATTTTCTAGCTTATTGATGATTGAAGATGGAGGAAACCACTAATTTTATAATTTAATTTGTGTGAAACTAATGTTGATGCTTTTTATTTCTCTATTCTTTTTTATCTCAGTCTTCTTAGATGATACACAACTACATCACAGTGAATATTAGACATATACAAAAACAGTAGATGAGCTATCTCTGAAGAGTATCTCCTTCATTCCCTGAAACACAGCTACTGCATATGGCCTTTTTTTTGACATTTAACACTCAAAAGTTAAACTTGCTTGGTCGGTTTCTTCTTCTATGCACTTCCTGCTGTTGATGTAATTCCCGTGCCGTATAAATTTAAAAATTCTTCATTCGTATCTTATACAGGGAAAACATATGTGGAATTGTGTTCATTGGTGGACGTAAATTCAGTAGTTATTATCCTTCTGGGATTTAGTTTTGCTACCAATTTATTTTCCTGTTTGAGAATAATAGCGAACAACTGGCAAAGTGACGTGATGCACCTCACAGGTTTAAGATATACAGTTACATTATAAGTGCCTTATCCTCTTTTCATTACCAATTATTTATTTATTGTTTGACATTGAAAAAAGTGTATTCAGTAGCTCCAATCATGGCAGCTGCTACGGAGCAGATAAGATACATTGGCAAACCCTACTCCATAGAAACAGAAAAATATTTCTAAAGTTTCATGACATCCAGCTGTCCCCAAAATTGCAACCAAAATCGCATGGTCAATAATAAGAATGTGCAATGACATTAAATCTCCTGCAACTAAAAAAAAATTTTGTACAAGTCTGTAATTCAAAATTGTCCATTTTCTTTTTTCCTTTTTTTTTTCCTGTTTTTGAAAGAGGCTACCCGATGACAATTGCTTTATAATGTATTGGCCAATCCTTGTATGAGAATGAGTTCTTTTGACATTGACAAAAAAGGAAACCAGGAACAGATGAGGCAGGGAAACATAAATATTGTTACCAATGACAGAAATATATAAAGAAGATTCTTCTTTTTTAAATTAGAGGAGAGGAATACAATTTGGTATTAATCAAGGTAAAAGAAGTAATAGAAATGAACAGCAGCAAAGGACTTTGTTTACATGACCGTTTTGGTAGCAGGAGGGCTGCAAGTGTAGCTTTTGTGAGATCAGAAGCTGTATTGGCCTCAGAGCCCATTTCAGTCGGCTCTGAGATGATCCCACCACTGCACAAAGCTGAGCTGTTCAGCAATGCTTCTGGTTCCTGTATGATATCACATTTATGACAGAATAAAAAACACACAGCAGCTGTGAGTGAGAGGAGTAAAACAGTTTGAGGGAAACAGCCCTGTAGGCACCAAAGCGAGAGAAGGAGGAGGGAAGAAGGTGCTCCAGGCACTGGATCAGTTTCCCCTGCAGTTCATGGAAGACCATGCCAGAGCAAGTGTCCCCACTGCAGCCCATAGAGGACCCCACTCTGGCTCTCTGGCAAGCCAGGAAACCTGGCAGCCAGGCAATTTTACCCACCACAGACTTTCAAACCAAAAGGAAAGTTCTCTGTCTTGAATACTCATTCAAAGAGGTTGTCAATGTTTTTCTACAATGTGTGGGTACAATTATCAAGAGAAGTATTACTGTGTGTTCTGAAACACAGTAAGACAAATTAGAGAAAAAACCCCCAACAAACTATATTGCATTCCAGGAATATATTCAAATCAAATACTTACAATACATACAGCAATATGTTGTGTATTCATTTATTTAAAGTATATTCTGGGTGGTAGACTCACAATTGATATTATATAGGTACAACAATAACAATTCTAATTTGTCAAAACTATTTGTAATATTTGTGTCCTTAGCTCTTTGTGAGCAGGCACTGAGCAAGCGTGGTAGGAAAAAAAACCCAAACGACTAAAAAACTACCCCAAGATATTTAGAACAACAAAATACCACACAAAAAAAGAAACCCTACTTTACTTCCATTCTTCAGCTATTCCAATTCCCAGTCTCTTACACCAACATAAGGAATGAAGCATAACAGTAAAATTCAGTTTGAAAATATGCAGGCTGCTCCACCGGAGCTGTGGATGGCTTTGGCACAGGCACCTTTTTCTGCTGTTTGCAGGTTGTACTGATGCCTGCTCAGACTGCCTGCTCACATTGCTCTGCATTGCCCTGCTCAATGTGTACTGAAATAGCGAAGGTCAAATCTTGTTTTTACTTTCAGTGACCTCTGTGTTTAATCTACAGCCAAGTGGTATTGAGGTGACTTATTTATTGTTTAAAATCCTTATGCCTCCTTGTGTTTTAGCAAACATCCTGGGAAGGCTGCTGAATGAATAATAAAGGACTTGTGTTCAAAGGCAGGGGGATATTCACAGGGAAGCAAGTGACTGTAGAGCTGGAAATGTGGTGTTATGGCTAGGGCTGGAATGGCATTTTCATTCAAAGCAGCATTTTTCAAATGCTTTTCATTTCACTACCTGTCAGGAGGATATTTCTTATGCTTGTTCTTCCCCCTCAACATAGTGTTTTGGAAAGATTGGTAAAATTCCATTGTGCTATATTTAAGAATTTAATATTGAAAATGCATTTTCACTGCCTAGGGAATTATTCAGAGTCCTCTCACATTTTCAGATAGTTCAATATGTTTTATTTAGAATACTGTAAAGACTAAACCAGTCAGCTTTTAATGAGGTTGATATTAAGAGAAATACGCATAATAACCCAAACTAGGTTTTTTAAGGGTTCAGAAAAATTTCCCATGCCTTATTTCCTACTTTTATTTTTGAAAATACGTATTTTTATTAAAAAAAAAAAGGTATTTCACCTGCTTAAGGATCTCTTATCTGCTTGCGTGTCACTGTGCAGTTGATATAGGAGAATGAATGTCTAACATAGCATCAAATAGGGATGAAAATTTGAAAATGGACCACATTTTAAAGATTCATCAAATATTAAAACTTTTCATAGCTGAAGTCATGGTAGTGGAATGCGCCCTTCCGTTTTCAACTTCTTTCTTAACAGAGTGTTAATACGTTCTCAATTTTGACATGTTTGTTGGCTTGGCTTTTTGGTTGTTTTTTTTTTTTTGTGGGTTTTTCTGGTTTGCATGGGTTTTGTTTTTTGTGGGTTTTTCTGGTTTGTTTTTTTGTTGATGTATTGGGGTTTTTTGGGTGGGTTTTTTGGTTTTTTTTTGTTCGTTTGGGTTTTAGGCAGATTTTTTTGTTGTTGTTGTGTTGTTTTCATTTTGATTTTTTTTTTAATTCTCAGTTTGCTTTCTAACCCAGAGAAGGGTTAGGCACGTGAACAGTGCAGACCTGTGAGGAACAGTAGCCATCTATCCCTAGCAGCTGCAAACAGATTTTCTCCTAAAGCAGACTTCATGTCAGAAAGAAAAAATCGTGGCATGTTGAGATTGGGTATTTGAATCTGTCTCCACCAGACTTCGTGTCAGAAAGAAAAAATTGCGGCATGTTGAGATTTGACATTTGAATCTGTCTCCAGCCCCTAGCTGCCTATCCCACTTGTGGAAGATGCCACCACAGGAACAGGAAGAGCTAAATTGATCCTCAGCATTTTCTTGAACTTAAACCCAGTCACATTAAGATAAGCTAATGCTGAATTCAAGTTTCTTTAACAGGTTAGCCTTGATTAAGAAATAGGTTTTCATTCATCTGCCCTTGCCATAGGGACAGCAGCCTCTGATAACAGGCTGGGGCAGATGTATGAGATGAAAAATGCATTAG
This sequence comes from Mohoua ochrocephala, assembly GCA_013398855.1. NCBI lineage: Eukaryota > Metazoa > Chordata > Aves > Passeriformes > Acanthizidae > Mohoua > Mohoua ochrocephala. Next base: position 37,700 of record VZTA01028067.1, on the reverse strand, counting down.
TTTAATCCTCAGCCAAATATGTGTCAACACTGTTAATGCAAATTGGCACAACTCCATTCAGGTCACCAGCAGAGGGTCTAAGTATGTAGATTTTTAAAAAATCAAAAAACCTATAATCAACCAAAAAAACTCAAAGAAACCCAAAAACAAATACCAGAAAAAGACCAAACCAAACCAAACCAAAAATCTAGGACCATTTTGTGCCATCCATAAGCTTAAAGCTCTTTAAAAACAGATCATTCCACTATAGTCAATGATGCTGAAAGAAAAAAGTTCGAGACCTATCTCATTTATTGAATCTTTTTTGTTGTTATTATTTTCACCACTGTGTACGCTGTCATCTGATAAAAATCTATTGTCTATTTGTCTATTACAGGAAAAAATATTTCTCTTGCAAACTGTTACCATCAGACACTGTGGAAGACTCATGAGACATTAACAGCTCAAAAGAAAATAATTTTTAATCATTTCGCTGAACTGATAGTGAAGCTATGATTGTGATTATAAATTGTTGATAATGATTAGGTTTTCAGCACTTATCTCATAGTTATTTTAAACCAGATAATCATTTAGTAAAGAAAGATTTGGATTCAGTCATATATCTCTGCAACATTATCTTTGCTTTCTTTTTCTAGACTTTATCTCTGTTCAAAACAACTTTCATATGCACACAAAAAAAAAAAAAAGGTCATGTGCTGCATGGCAACAGAAAGCTCAAGGCTAACCAAAGGGATACTGAGAACACTCTCACCAAAACTTTACTGCTTAATGGTAAATGCAATTTCAGGGAAAATGCAATGAGAGTAAAGGGAAGAGAACACAATGGTAGTATAAGGATACAAGGTGAATAATCCCAGTCTTTCACAGAAAAATATTCAATTTGTTAATTGGGGGAGAAGTATTTCCATTCAATAAATAAATGTATACATATGTATGCATGTATGTATGTATACACACACACACACACATATATATGCATATGAAAATTAGGACTTTATAATGATGTCATAAGATTGATAAATCAGGACAGTTTGAAACTTTAAACTTTACTAAATTAATTAATCAATAACGTTTTTGTTACTGGTTACTTTTTTCACCTTATTAACCGTCACCATTATAAACACAAAACTTTTCGTCTTTAAGATTTCTTAAATTAGATCTCAGTATACAGTACTGTAAAGCTGCTACTGTTTACATTTATTTAGCACTAATGTCTGTGGTACTTGACATTTCACTGAGCTGAAGTTGATGAGCCATCAGAGCTCTTTAAGTCAAGCTGCAGCTGGAGTTATCATACGTTATTTCTTCGCCAGTTTTCTTCACTGGTGTATAGTGTTTTATTCAAATGCTCCTGCTCCCCTCAAAAACAAGAGGGTCTCCTCTGTTCACATTGCTGATTATATTGGGTTTTGGTTTGTTTGGCAGGTTGTTCTGCCTGTTTTTAGTCATTTGGTATTATCTTGCCCTTTGTCTGACAGGATTTTTTGCTTAGATCCTTGCTGCATCAAGATCACATGGATTATATACTGCTGTAAAATGCTTATATTTTGTATAAGGTCTAATGGTTATACAATACTATATGTTTATAGAATTTTATTAGTTGCACTATGTTTGATTCTTTATGCTTTTATTTGGCTTCAAGGCAAAAAAAAAAATTGTAATTTATAGTTGTCTCGGGGTTCTGTTAAGTTGTGTAAAGGATAATAAATGGCTTCAAAGTCATAACCACAACCTTTTATTCTAGTTTTCAACAATGGAACATGAAAACATGGTCTCCTCATGTGACTGCTGACTTGCTTGTTCTTGCAAGTGGAGTCGTTCTGCATGTGTGACAGGAAAAACTCAATATGCATTCTGCAAACAAATCTATTAAAATGGATTCTAAATCTTTGTCTTTCTTCCTGCTCAGAAACAATCCAAATATTTTGAACTATGGATACATGCTTTTCCACTGCTCAAGAGGTTGCAGTCAATGTACTTCAGAAATGTTTCCCAAGTATATTGGTCTTAAGATTTGTCAATAATTCAGGGATTTTTTTCTCATTTAAGCATTTGCCAACCTCTCTTAAAAGTCTTGGGATGTGTTACTGAGGTTCTCTGTTATTAGTTTTGATCATGGTGTCATTTGTTGGGATTTTAAGAGTATTCTTGTAGCCAGCTGTAGAAGAGGACCTCAAAACCCCACAAAACTTCTGTGTCCATGCACCACGCTGAGTTTAAGAGTTTAACCTGTAAGCTTCACCAGACAAAGTAAAAGCCAATATATTTTCTTTGGGAGGGAGAAAAAAAAAAAGAGGCAGGTGCCTTCTCAGTGTTACAGGAAGTTGTGGATTGTAATAAGAATATGACAACAGGATACTCAACAGTGGACAAAAGGTATGTCTGAATCAGTTTCTCACTTTGACTAAGAAGGCTTAAGGAAGGTAATTCTGTGAAAATGGATTCATAAACACATATTCCCGTCTGGAACTAGACATGGTAATTTATTATTTGAGCACCAAACATACGTTCTGCATACAACATCTGACGCTACAGGTCCTCTTGAAAAACAGTTTACCTGTTTCCTAGTTAGATTCCTGGCCTCTCTTATTCCTATCCTGAAAAGACCATACCTGCTACATCCTTTGAAAACTATGAGCAATAGACTGAATTAATTGGGAGTACTTTGTAATCCAGCTATTAAGACAATGTTACTATTCAGCCAGGAACATAAGTCTAATGTATATCAAATACTGTCACATAGATAAATATACCATGCAGCCATAACTGTTAAAGGTATCCTGGCAATCAAGTTATCTATGGATGTTGATCTTGCTTTCCAGAACTATTAATTTATTTAATTTCAGGGAGGAGAAAGCTCAAGAACTGAAAGTAATTCTTGGAGTGGTAAAGGCAGTTCTGGGTAAGCATTTGGGAAAAAAGGAAAAAGGTCATTACCTGTAAACTATAAACTCATCTTCTCCTTCAGTGTGTGCCTTTATTCTAATTTAATTCCTGTCTGTTTTTTTAACTCTTCCTGTAAAATTGATTTTCACAGCTGACCATAAAATAGAAACCAAACTCTCTGTCAGAGCAGGAAGTACAAAGGAGTTCTCACTTCCTGAATGACAGTTCCAGGCGAGGATGCTTATTTCTTCAAATTTTAGATATTCTGGAATTAAATTACTCTCATAATTTAACTCACTGTCAGTCACAATATTATTGTAATCACTGTGGCTAAGGTAATATGCTGTTTCTAGAGGGAGTTGATATGTTTTACTTAAGTAGTACAGATGGAAGAAATAAAAAATATTTTACAACCCTTCCTTATTCTTTAACAGAAATAGCAAACTTCAAAGCTGAATACAAACCTCTGAGTTTAATTCGATTTACACTGGCTTGACCAACTGCAAAGAAAGGAACTTCTCTCCTGTGCAGTAGAGGTGATGGTAGCAAGGAGTAAGGCATTAACAAGGTGAAGTTCCAATTTTACTTTTAGACTATCAAGAAGTTATTTTGCTCATAGTCACTAAGATAATGACAATTTTCATCCAATGCCACTGATTTTTACAGCTGTATCAGTAGATTTTTGAATCAGTGAGATAAAAATGTGGAACAGTGTCTCTCTGGTTGTGATATGAATTTTCTGCACTTGAAACAATCCACACTTTTTAATACACCAACAAAAATATAGCAGATACTCTACCAAAAGAAACCCCAAACCAAAAAAAAAAAATAAACAAAAAGCCAAATAAAAACAAAATAAAAAAGAGAGAGAGAAGAGAAGAGAAAAGAGGAGAAGAGAAGAGAGGAGAAGAGAAGAGAAGAAGATTTAAAATTGGTCATACAATGGCTATTATCATGCTTTAAATTGTCTTAATACTATTGTTTTTCAGTTATCTCTAGTTTCTTTAAGGTCTGTTTTTCAATATATTAATTTTCATTCTCAAGACTATACATCACTTTTTAAAGTTTTGCATATGTTTCTAACCTTTTCTAGGTCACTTTGCTTTGTATCATTTCTCAATGGTGTTTGCAACACATTCCAATTTGGTATCATCTGCAAATTTAATTAATGTGCTGTTTACCTCATCTTCCAGATAAATTACAGATACATATTCTCAGTTCAACAGTCAAACACCATCTGCAGCTTCTCTCTATCTCTCAGGCACACCCTGCACTTGCCCTCCTACACATGTACATATTCCAGTCCATCTGGATATCTTTATACAAAACTCATACTCATGAATTGGGATAACCCTATCAGTTCCATTCTGTTCATGCAAAGATGATACCACTGCAGGTGTGCATTATTAAAGTTTTTCAGGAGATCTGCTAATTAGAGATTCTTGTCTGTGATACCTAGACAATGGCTGATGTGACAGTGTGTGAATATTTAGGGGAATATTTTCCAAAGCAGCTTTTAAAGATTATATATGAACTGGAATTTAAAGAACGGCAGATTTTGATTAGTCAGGTCTTAGTTTTTCATGTTCAAACCACCAAATATTATTGGGAGTCTCTTACAGTGGACATTGGAAAACAACAGCTGAAGTGCACGTGGAATCCTTAATAGGCAGCCTTGGAGGTCAGGGCAAGGCAATTCTGAATACACAGCCTATGCAAAACACTTAGTTTAGTAATATCACTGGGATATATATCCTGACAGATCCAGACTGCTTTTATAATCTTTGGACAGAACTGGCAGTGTCAAGGCATTATTCATTTCTGTACTTGTAAATGGCTGTTTTACAATGGGATGAATTACCCTCAAAAATGTTACAGTCATTTATTTACATACAGACATTACATATAGTCCAGTCTGCACTCCAGGCTTTTGAGAAGACCATATAAAAATGTTGTATATAAGAGGATTATTTGCATATATTTCCTATTAAAATATAGAAATATACTAAATATGCAGAAATGAAAAAAAACTATTGGTCATTCATTGTCATTAAGCATTTATTCTGCAAGACACGCTAAACCCTATGTGTAGGACATTGATCTGGCCCACTGCAAGTGGATGTCTTGTATTTGACAAGTTCTCACTCATTTCTCTCACAAAGGTTAGGTATTTTGTTATCTTGATATTAATTTCTTAGTCTTTTTCCGTAGCAGTGTAATAAAAATTTCACCTCTCCCATGTTTACGCTCTCATGGGAAAACAAGGCAGTGGCATTTGACAAATGCTGTGAATAACTTGAGTAGAACATATTTGGATTTTCAGGGGTTCAAAGGAAGAACAAACTTTTGTCCGGCATTGTTTATTTTTTTTTTTTTTTTTTTTTTTTTTTTTTTTTTTTTTTTGGTCATAGAAATAACAGATTGCAGCATGTAGCTCTTTGCTATTGAGGAAAAAAATGCTAAGTTTAAATTGTCTATATTGACAAAGAGTAACATTATGTTAGTAACCAGACAAACTGGGGGCATGTCTGGGAAGGATGGTGATAAAACACAGGTGACCTTAATGCCCCATATCTAGTGAGAGTTTCAGGCTACCATTTAGAGAGAATGTGTATTGTATGCATTTGAAATAAAGTGTTGAAATACAGTTTTAATGACAGCAGCCACAAAAACACTTAGCATGTTCACTCAAACACAAATATTTAATCCTCTGAATTCTTTAAATCTCTGTTCTCCTTTGGGAATGAAATAACTGCAGGGCTCAATTTGTACTGGTAGCTTAATGATTAAAGATGAAAAATTCTTTGCCTATGCATCTGATTTTTATATGCCTTGTTTTACTACAAATCCTATTAAAATGAACTCTGTTTTTTTGTTGCTGGGAGTAATTGGATCCAATACTTCACAACTGCAAAAAAAGTGTTAGCTTCTGTTTTGAAGGCTGGTTGCTGTAAGGGAATTGACAGTAGGGAAGAAAAAAAAGAAAGGAAAAAAAAAAAAGGAAAAGTAGGACTCCATTATGTAAAGGCATGCAAGCAAAAAGAAATGTGCCGTCTGGGTTCAATTTTGTGTTATCTGAGAATATTCAATCTCTAAATGAATGAACTTGATTATAGTAAAAATAAAACTGTGACTTTGTCACTTAGTCTAGGCATTTCTTCCAGGATTGCCCACCTAAGATGATATACAAGTCCTCTAAAACATTTAATACTGCACTGAGTGGACACTTAGGAATTATGAAAATGGGTTGCAGACTGAAATTCTTAGATATGGTCTGTCAAGCCTGTAGTGAGAATAACACAATTACTACAGTCATCTTCTGCAATAAAACGTTGATAAACATAGTTATTATGTATGACTTTCTCAACAAAAAATGCTATATTTTATTTATTCTATTAAAAAGTATAAAATAACTTTAAAATAAGAATTCCAGAGTCCTGTGTGGAATACTGAAGTGAATACTGACCGACCTATATGTTTCTCTGACACAAAACAACCATATAAATCTTCCCTACACAGCTGCAATTTAGTGAAATATGCAGTTTTCTGTTTTCCATTACTATATACAGTATAAATTCTTTCTGCTGGAAGACAGATTGTGACAAATTTGCAAACAGCATCTGTATTCACACTTTTGAGGCACTAATTTATCTGGCAATAAAAACTTTGATTTCCCAAAAGGAGTGCCAGGCCTCAAAACTAATGCCTATTTTTGAGACTTAACTGAGTTTTCAGCGTTAGTCATTTTCTTATGAGTTACAGTGCTCCTACGGAAAAATATACAACTTAACAGCAAGTACAGAGAGTTAAAAGGGTCACACAAAACATAAATCTGTATGCTTAGTTTATGCATGTGTATAATTTACACAAAAAAAGTTCTGACTAGGTACACTTTCTGTTGGAGAAAAAGCTTTTGTTAACAGCCCTACCCAAAAGAGTAACAATGGATATCTGCAGCGTATTCCATACTGGAAAACAATTTTAATGTAATGGCAAGAAAATTCAATCAGAAGGCATGCCTGTGGAATTCCTAAAATACATTTAAAATCTTCTTCCACTTGGTATGTCTATCTTCTAAACATCTTATGCCTCCACAAAAGCACCTTTCACTCTTATTAGCAGATAAGTATTTTAGATAAAATCTTGCAAGGTACTTTTGTCTATCAGTTAGAGGAGGCATGCAATGTGACAAGATTTTGTGCATTGCTATCTGTTAGAAACAGTTCTGTTAAAGCCATTCTTTAAAACAGCACAATTTCTCCAAGGAAAATTATTATCAAGCTTCCACTTGAAAACATCACAAAGGAAATTAATGCTAAATATTAAAAAAAAATCCAAACAAGCCCCCTCAAAAACCCCAAAATACAACTCCCTCCCACAAGTCCCAAACCAGAGAAACTTAAAAATCTAATTTTTTTAATACAATTATATGTCTATGTATGTCCACAGCTTACATCTGTGGTTTATCCACAAAACCATTTTTATTCTATTGTAATAGCCATTCAATAGATGAAAATAACATTAATAACACCTCCGAAATGCAACAAACCCATATTCTGGGTTAATTTTGCCTACATTGTCAAATAGTTTCCCTAAATCGACTATATATTTCCCTATTTTGGATTTTCTTGATGTGAGGTGTGAAATACTCTCACAGAACCAGTAATCTTTTTTTTAATTAAAATATATCGTGTGCAGGATGTGCAACTCACGAGATAGTCATACAGAAAGGGTTGTGGTAGGCTTAGTAACTTCCACTATTTTTAAGAAAACAAACATTTCTAGAGAAAGTTCTTAATTTAGGACAGTATTTACAGAAGGCAAGGAACTATGAACTGTTACAGGGAATATTTAGACATAGGTACTGAGAAGAACAGTAAAAATGCAAGAGGAAAGGTACTAGAAAAAATTAGAGTAGGAAACAGTCCAAGAAATTGGTGAGGGATATAAAGGAATGGTTTTCTTCAAGTCTGAATGGCATATAAAAGAAATTAATTTTTTCCTTATTGCCAGTTGTCTTCAGAAAAGGTGTTGATGGATCCAGAGCATAAAAAACCAAACACATGAGAGACGCTTGACTGTACAGTCAGCCTTGTCTACAAGATGAAATTTTATGTTTTCTTGTAAACTTGATCCCATAAATTATAAGCGCAAGGAAATACTACAGGGTTCAGAAGAACTGATGTGCCACAGATACCAGTGGAGTTTTCTTTTCTGTATTTCATAAGAAAATCTTGAAGCCCATGTTACCAAGGTAACCAAAACACCTCTTACTGGTATTGATGCCATGATGATTTTTGGCCTTTTCTTTTTATATACCTTTTATGTATTCTCACTATTCTTAGCAGACATAGTTGAAATTCTTTAACCTGATATCTTAACTTATGTCCTGATATTCTGCTAGGCCAGAAGACCAAACATCCTAAAGGCCTCACAGCTGGGAGCTAGAAAGCCTTACGCTATCTTGAGAAACCAAAACCCTCTCCAGAACATATTTTATAGACTAGGCTCAAACCCCATCTGGGAGAAAATGCTTTAGAATAAAGAAATGTCACACCATTCATTTAAGCTCTTCATTGAGGAATCTTTGTCAGATATGCTAATTTACAAAATCTATAAAATTGTATGCGCATTTAACCGTGTGTGTGCATTTTGGTGTATTCCACCTAGACGAATTGTTGCACCATAAAGATCCTTATTAAATACCGAGTTAAAAACCCTTTTTTCCTTTAACAGTGTCTGGCTCATAATTCTAGGACCAGGAAAAAAGCATCAGTATCAAATATATAACATAGCTTCATTATGAGAATGAAATAGATATTATTACTATAATTCTGTAATTGCAATCGCTTCACAGATAAGAGTTTGAAAAACATATATTAGCTAAAATCTTTGTCTATATGTACACCTATATAAATATCAATGTATATCTATGTATACACTTAGATGTATTATCTGTATGATATATAATCTGCCATAATATATGTCTGTACCACGCTCTTGTTCAGCAGGAGGTATAAGTATGAAATAGGGGCCAAGTACCTCAAGCCAGACTAGTTATCTATACGGAGCAACTGATTTCTAGATTTCTAATCTTTTTATGGTCATGTGACCTTAGATAGCTGTTTTTACATTTCCAGATTACTTCTAACAGCTGTATGAGACTTTCAGATGCGATAAAAGACACGTGGCAGTCAGGAAACATATCTAGGGGATTTCAAGGGGTATTTGATTACCTTTTCTAGACCTCTGAGTCTGAACTAGCCAGACTGAATTCAGAGCTGATGAAGGCTCCAGAGAAAAGTCATATGAGGAGCACCAGAGAGACCTGAAGTTGTTTATCCTGGAAAAAAGGAGGCTGAGAGACCTTTCTGCTGTTTACGATTACCTGAAAGGAGGTTGTAGTGCGGTGGGCGTTTAGCGCACCAAGAGGGCGGCAAAGCGAGCTGGCAGCGGCTTGTTCGAAGAATCCCTCGCACAGAGAAGATTTCCACACGCTGTGGTGCGCTGCCTGCTACCAATGCTCGCCTGTGCTGTCGAGCACCCAGCCGAACTCACGTATGCTGGTGGGTCCACGTGCCACTAGAGAAGAGAGGAGGCCCTAGGCCAGGGAAGTCCAAAAGGTCTTTATTAGGTGAGGTCCCGGTGCCAAGAGGAAGTGTGGCCTCTGGGGACCAGTGTAAAAAGGGGCTCGAGGGGGCGTGGTTACATAAACTTCAGGCAATAAGGGGAGAGGGGGAACAGGGGCTTGGATTATATCCCTATACCTGAGAGGTAACCCACCATCTCGGTGTCTCCGTCCGCCCTTCTGGTATATCAGCTACTGCAACAGGTGGGGGTCAGTTTCTTCTCCCAAGTAAGAAGTGATCAACAAGAGGAAATGGCCTTCAGTTGTGCCGGGGGAAGTTTAGATTGGATATTAGGAAAAATTTCTTCACTGAAACAGTTGTCAAGCATTGGTGTAGGCTGCCCAGGGAAGTGGTTGCATCCCCCTTCCTGAAAGTATTTAAAAGACAAGTAGCAGTGGCACTTTGGGACATGTTTTAATGGTGGACGTGTCAGTGCAGGGTTAATGGTTAAACCTGATGATCTAAGGGTCTTTTCCAAAATAAATGGTTCTATAATCCTCTGAATTTACAATCAATGGAGAGAGATAGGTACCTCCAGAAGTTCATTATGAAGTATGTCAAAATGATGTTTGTGATGTGCAGCTCATGTCAATAATGTGAGGATGTGACTTGATATCCTGATCCACTAAATGTGATGGTGACAGTCCTGGTCCCTCCAATAGCTACCTTCCAATTCATGCATTTGACACTTGTTTCTATAAAAATATAGGAACTGAAAGAGGAATGGTGAATGATCAGATTTAATTCTAACATGAAGTCAAGACACATCTGGAACACAAACTCAAACATGCACAGGGTTTCAGAGATGTTCCCTCCTTGGCTGAAATTTAACTATAGGTTTAGGCACTGAAATACTTTTCCTACTCACATGCTTCTAACTCTGACTACTATAAATGTTTCATACATGATTGATTCAGAAATAGAAGTCTAAGTTTAAATGTCAAAAATAGGGATAATGAATCCATCTTAAGTGTAATTCATGTAAAAAAATACTTTGGAAGTTGTGAGTTGCAAATTTTATCAAGTTAAACTTTTCTTTATACGTACCTCATGGATATTTCTGGTTTTGTTTTTATCATCTCTTGGAAGTAGGAAGGTAAGATGTTCCTTTTCTCTTGTATTACCTCTTGACTTTTTAAAATGCTTGACTTTTACTACTGCAACTCTTCCAGTTTTTTATTTGCATTTCTGTGGGTTTTAAGCAGACATCACATCTTCATATATCCAAAGGTAAGCACAAACTGATGTTTGGTTTGAAAAGAAAGAAAAAGAAAATAAAAAAGGAAATCCTTTTAGCTTCTCTACCCCCAGGCTTTAGAAATCAGAATTAACGAAGCTTTTACCCATTCCAGAAATGCCTAGTGCCTCACAAACTGAAAGGATGTCAATTAAGTGCTCATATGCCTCTAGTAACCACATTAAACTGAGAAAGCAAAAATAATCTTTACAGAAAATGTATACTTTTTTTCTTTTTAACATTCACCCTTGGCTACTGCATATCTTGATGGAATTCTATTTACACAAATGTATTTTATGAATACAAATTTGATCACCTCGGAATGCAGAGCAGAAGTATGGTAAAAGGGAGTGCAGAATTGCTTGCATAGAAATACAGCCTAAGAGTTGGACACAGGGCTTCTCCATGACCTTTCCTCCCTGTTCCCATTTCATGATCCAGCTGTATGGATATAGGAGTATCCAGCTGCATGCCTCCTTGATAAGACAGAAGTGTGTCTCTCAAGGCTCAGGTGAGTGTCACAACATTGCAGGACTGTGGACATCCTTGGCCACTGTGAATTATAGAAGGTGTGTATGACAGAAGTTACCTTTCCCTATCCTTCAGATATGAGACAAGTATTCACTTTGAATATTATGTGCAGTTTTGGTCAGCACCATATAAGAAAGATATTAAGTTATTAGAGTGTCCAAAGAAGGGCCATGAGGATGGTGAAGGGCCTTGAGGGGAAGCCATATGAGGAGCAGCTGAGGTTGCTTAGTCTGTTCAGTCTGGAGAAGAGGAGGCTGAGGGGAGACCTCATTGCAGTCTGCAACTTCCTCATGAGGGGAAGAGGAGGGGAAGACACTGATCTCTGCTCTGTGGCGACCAGTGACAGGACCCGAGGGAATGGCCTGAAGCTGAGTCAGGGGAGGTTTAGGTTGGATATTAGAAAAGGTGGTTGGGCACTGGAACAGGCTCCCCGGGTAAGTGGTCACAGCACCAAGCCTGACAGAGTTCCAGAAGTGTTTGGACAATGCTCTCAGGCACATGGTGTGACTCTTGGGGATGGCCCTCTGCAGGGCCAAGTGTTGGACTTGATCTCTGTGGGTCCTTTCCAACTCAGCTTATTCTGTGGGGGCTTTTAAAGCTTGACCTAGGAAGACTAATTGTAAATTTTCATTATCCTTTCTTAAGTTTTCTTAGGATGTGCTTCAGGTTTAACTTGACTCATAAATTCAGGTCCATCAGATTATAAACTGTTTTAAGGCTAAGATAACAGAAGTCTTTTTTTAATGAAATACTTTATAAGATTTTAAAATTCAAACAGCTATCTCAGCTATTTGAATAGTGAAGATCTAAAACCTGTATCCATGCTGCTTTTTTAATTAAAATTTTACCCAAAGGAAAACAGTATTCAACAGTATGCCAGTTTCCTCTCTCCAGAAATTGTATAGTGAATTGTTTGCACATACCATAAGGTGCCCCAGCGTCTTGGGTTTTCATATGGTAACTGACTGATCTCTTTTTCCTGCTGTTATGCTTTTGACCTGAATTAATTGATATTAGAAATAGCATTCAGACTGTACTGATTACCTAAACAGGTAGCAAAAACAAAAATATGAAGGACAAGGTCGTCATGTGCATTCACTTGAAGACAGCGTGTCATTGGTTTAATGTCATTCAGGAAGAAAACTCACCGGATTCTAAAATATGAAAGCAATTTCTGGGAACTCAAAAACTCTGATTTTTTTCTATGACTGCCACATTAAAACAAATTTAGTTCAAGACTGGCAATTGCTATGCAAACATAAAGCAGTTTGAAGTTTGAAAACACTGAGTAACTCTTTTCTTATGTCTCTGTATGACATAAAACATATCTTACATTGTCCATAGAATCTTCATTTCAAAACAAAAAAAGGTTGAAGAAATTAAACTAACAGGAAATGGGAGACTTTGTTTAAAAATTGTCTCATTGCACATATGCTCATTAAAATCATTCAATTTATGACAAATGCAACAATATTTGAAACTGTCCTTACAGGCATTGCAAAAAGCTTGATCTTGACTAAATCGCAGTCTGACATTTTTATTATAATGTTAAACATTGCTTTCTTCACATAATTTAAATACTTTATCTGTTTAGCTCTGAAGTCTATTTTTTCAACATAAATAGTTGCAGTTGCAGTGTCTACTAAAGACACTTCTAGAATGATCACTGAGTTGGTAGCAAGAGGATGAATATGGGACTGAAATATAAGGCCAATAAACCATGAGAAAAAAAGTGCAGAGTAGAAATGAACAATCCAGGCAAAAATAAAGCAGGTGAATGAGACCTCCAAAAAAGTGGAAAGATAAAAAGGATTATAAAAAACTTTGAAGACCATATCAATTAATAAAAGAAGTACTAAGAATGATATTTTGTCATGAAATAGAGATTACATAGCTGTTTGAACAGCCCCCTGCTCCTCATTCCTTTCTGTTGCCTCATCTTTATCATATGTTTTGCCTTTTTATTTTCCTTAAGCTTCCACTGAAGACTTCCACCCTCTTCGATCTATATTAATTCTTACATTAATTTTTTACATTTTCTGTCCTTCCCTCTTCATTATTTCTCTATATTTCTCTAATTTTCTACTCTCTAAATTTCCTCATATGACATGCAATATAATTTACCTTTTCATATAATTTTAAGTCTTGAGCGCTTGACATTATTAAGTTAGAACTACAAGGAAATAAAGGCATCGTTATAAAAATCTTTAAAATAATAATCATAATAACGTTATGTGGTTTTCCCTCCAGATGTCTCGTTTCTTAATTTGCCTCAAATGACTGTGGTAGTTATTCTCTAAATCCTACCTTCCTTAATGAATTATTCTACAATTAGAATCTCTAAACATTTACATTAAAAACTGGATGCTGGAAAATCATGGGCTTTAAGACTCATGGAAATTCTTGGCTGCTTATCAAAAAAGCTGCAAAAGGAACTTTTGAACTTTTATTACAAATGGCTTTATATTCCTAGAAAAATCACAAATCAGTTTAAAAACAAGAGGTGAAAAAAAACCCTTTATCTTGTTTTCCTTTTCTTTCCTTTATGCTGTAACAGGAACCTAACTGGTGGTGGCCAAAATCCTGTGGAAGACAAATCCAGGCCCAGTTTCAGAAGAAATAGGAGCAAATGGGGAGTGCAATGCTTGAAGTCTCTAATGCTGTATTAATAGTTACAGGGGGGGTGAGTTACTTACTCCACCACATATCTCAACACTAATTACTGTTCAGATAGATTGTATTATTGCACACAGGATCTTTCCCTTATTGCATCCATAAAAAAATGGACATGCCCAGGGCACACCAAAGTAAACTCTGATATCCTAATAAGAGTAGCAGAAGAAAAGCGCACTTGACATTTAAAATGCCTTGAAAGATCTGATGAAACCAAACTACATATGAAAAGACCCTAAACCTTAAGAAAGGAACTTCAGTGTTTACTGCTTTGTCACTGGAAGACATAAATATTTACCATTCTTTTTTTACATGGTTATATAAAGAAGAAGAATAAAAATCAGACTGGTTTGCTGGGAAAATTAGGTGAGTATGGTTTTTGAGACAAAGATCTATGCCTTCTGTCCCCAGAGACGGGGCGACTTGGGGATAAACACTTGAAAACAATATTTCATTACAATATTCATAATTTTTTACAGAACTTTTGCTGGTGAACAGCTATTCCATTAAAGGAAACATCCTTTGGTCCTTTCATGGTGATCTAGAAAAGTCTTAACAAAACTAGAATTTAGGGGAGTTCTGAAAATAATTTTGCAGTTTCACCATACCTACAATATCCTGTGACTCTGTAATTGGAATTCCAGTGGAAAGACTGACAGAGACAAATTTATCAGTGTAATAATGAAAGGAGTTCGTAAGTCTGGATGAAGGTAGCTCCTGCTCACTTTCATAGCTGAAAACAACTGCTAAGATGAAATGTATAGATGTAGCATTATCAAAGGGCACATTGCACACGAAGTTCAGCCAAAATTTAAGGTATGTAGGTCTAATTAAAAGATTGGGATTGTATTGATATAATCGGTATGGACATTGCAGCTGGCACAACGAATAGACAAATGAGGATTCACTCTGACTCACTGACTCACCTGTGCACTGCTAATGACCTGGCCCTGTGTGGCAGAAAAACAGCAACAGTCCAAGTTGGAGCCAATGTGTTCCTGGTTGAGTAAGGAGATGAAGAGGTCATATGTTAAAACTTATTTTGCATGTCTCTTTATGAAAGTAGAAAAAAATCTCAAGATTTCTATTTACAGAAAAATACAACTTTTTTATTTTGCAACTGTAAGCCAATGACATTGCCTTAAAGAATGCATCCAGCAGGGCAGTCTGAATTAATCTCTTAACTTGGTTTGTTTACTTTCTTGCTTGCCTTTATTTTTTTTTCTTTTTTGGGGCGAAGGGGTGGGAGGGGAAAGCAGGCAAGGCAGGACACTGCAATGTTGCTATTGGGGGAAGATTTTTGCTGTATAATATGCTTAGATAAGAGAAAAGTGATAGTAACATGTTTACATCACTGTATATACACCAGTGTTCCAACATTGAGCAAAGTTACCCCACATTAAGAGAAGCTTCTGTGTATGAAAAGATATTGTTTTTATATACACCATATACCTTAACAGCTCCCCACACAGAATTGTCTTCCAAAGTGATGTTTTGCTAGTAAGTTTAGTTTAAAATAGGCACCCAAAGGATAAAATATGTGCATAATTTATTGTGTTGAGAGTCTACATATCCAAAATATGCATTCAAAATATTTTTTTTTTCTCTGTTCAAAGATATTTGTTTAAAAGGCTATGTTTTTTCAGGCAGAATTATTGTATTGACCCAATCGCACTTTTAAGGACACTCAGTCTCTCTGAAATTACAAGAATTGTCAAGGGCAAAACTTGTAGGACCCCAAGTACACTGAAGAGAGTACATTAACTCCATAGAAACCGACATTCTTACTCCAGGACATCTTAAGATGTAGACAGTGTTTATGAAGTCTTGTTTCTTAATTAATAGGGTGAATTTTGAACATAGTGTATATGACTTTGGTCAGGCAACTCTTGTCAACATCAATAGGAGTAAAACATCTTAGCATTGCTTTGAAATTTTACCTCTAACTAATATCAAAAGAGCTTTATTCCCCAGTGATCAGATACTGCATAGCATGTATAAGATCGGATTGAAATATTCTTTCTTAATCAAAGTTTTAATCATGTATTGCTTGTATTAGTACAATTAAAAGATTTTCCTTATAAACAACTTTGAGCCATTTAGTACCTTTCCATGTATCTTCTCCTTTTCCAGGATAAGGAATGTAATAAGCGTAATGTTTTACTAACTACTATCTGGAAAGGCAGAAAGAGGGAAGCTTTTTGGACACTGAAAAAAGCGGTTGCGCTGGAGGCATATTTGAAAATATTTGTAAGTATAATATATTTGAAAAAACGTTTAGAGTAGAATAAACTCATATCTTAAAATATTTCTAAGAAGTCATACAGCTGGTTTAGGGAGTTATTTTTAATATTTAGTTAAGATGACCTCTCTACAGAGGGGTGTTAGCTTCAGACAGTATTGAAAATAACTTTTGAAGGAAATTTTGAATGTCCACCTGAAAATTCAGCTTTTCTTAGGCATTTTGGTTTATACTAATTGATCCAGTCACTCATAATTGTCAATGGCACATATAGATTAACTAATATGCTATTTGCTAATGACCAGTCAATTTTGGTTTAATGATTGAGAGCTAAGGGAAATTTTCTTTATGTGCATGTAGTAAAGTGTTCCACTGATATTTCAGTACCGAGGTTAAACATGAATGAAGGAATTCCTTTTAAGGGAATTATTATATAATAATATTTCTTGGCATTTCTGAAAATATTGTGTTCAAAGATGGAGCTATCCATTTCTTCAGGTAAGGCTGCAAAAATTTAAGTAATTTTTCTGCGGGAGAATAATCAGGACAAGGAAGCTCTACTACTCTGAAGAAACTTGGAATAATTTTTTCCAACTGGATTATAATAAAATATAAGTCTCAGATGTCTGCTGTTAGCAGCAGAAACAATTCATAGTTAATGGTTGCTGACAAGAGGCAACCTTCTGCAATCACATATAAGCATTCTCCCAAATTTACTTGAAGATAATTAGATTCTTTTCTTTGATTTTGACAGGCTTTGAATCAAGACCATACAGATAAAATAATACAATAATACACAAATTTCATTTATTAATGCTTTGTCAATATTTTGTTTTGTACAGGTAGCTTATACATACAGTATGTAGTCTTGGACACTTGTTACCTGAGGGAAAATCCTGGCAAAAAACCAAACCATCTACAACAAACTGGTAAAACCAAAAATGTCTGTATAATTAGGTCACTCAAAAATTTATAAATGTCAAAAATTACTTAACTTACCTGTAATGCACTCAAGCAGAAACAATTCTCTCTTCCTGATACTGATGGCATTAAGGAGTCAAATTTTCATAGGGATGAACTGTTTATGATACTCTCAGACAAAGCATTAAGCATTAAAACAATCCCACTTAATTACAGGACTATGTCATCTTCCCTTTGATGGATTTCGATTCAGATGACACTCTGAATATACTTTTTCTGTAAATTTTGTAAAGGGCAACTCTTTTCTATTAGTAATTCCTTTTGTGTTCATATCAAGCCACATACTTTGTCCTACTTCTCTACATAATTTGCCTGACTCTTCAAGTAGTGAAATTGAGGTAGTGAAATTGAGGCAAATACAATATCTATAAATTTGGGCCAGCACTTTTACTTGGAGTGTGGTTGTTTGGTTTTGGTTTTGTTGGGGGTTTTTTTCCAATTAACATTAATTATACTTTTAAATATAGAGTTTGATAGTAGCAAAATCCATCCATCCATCCATCCATCCATCCATCCATCCATCCATCCATCCATCTTTCCAGCCTTTCTCGTGTGCACACACACACACACACAAGCAAATACATATTTTTTACGCTGCACTGCGTGCACAGAACAATATATTTTATATATTTTGTACACTTTACATATATACACTTGTATCAGCTGCACAGGGCCTCTGTGCAAAGCGCTGGGGCTGCCCTGTGTAGGACCCACTGAAGGACATGGCTGGGCCCCAAAACCAAAGGGGCGATCCCTTAGGGTAAACAGGCTTAAGAAAACACAAAGGACCACACAGAAGAGAGAAGAGTGAGGAAAGAAAAAAGGTGTGATAAGAGGGAAAATTATTGCCAATTAAAATCTATTTGGATTGTGAGAAATGAAGCCAAAAACTGCAAGCATTTACACGAGCAAAATATTATTTGGGGATGTTGCAGAAGTTAAATATCTTGAAGCATACATTTTCAAGGACAATCATTCCAGAAATCCATATACTTAGAAAAGGAAATTAATTGTTCACCTCAGGTTAGTTATCTAAATCTTACAGTAACTGCATTTATTTTATTGGGGAGAAAAGAAAAATTGAGAAAAAAAAATTTATTATAATCTCTTCTGTACCATGTGCCTCCTCTACAGAGAGTGAGAAAAGTTATTTGATCTGATGTCCACTTCAGTTTGAAAAATTGAGTTTAGAATCCATGTGCTTTTTCATGCACTGATATGAAGTGAAATAACCTGTTGGAATGACAGATGCCTTCTATCTTCATATTTTCACTTACGGAAATTTTCAGAGTAGAAAAATTTCTTAACTAGTTCTAACTTCTCCGTGTGATGATTTAGTTGTTAAAGTAGCTTGACTGGAAAGACAAGTAACAGTTTTCTTACACTGCTGTAAGTTTCCAAACAAATAAAAGGAAAATTCATTACGTGTCATCAGAATATTGTTAGACAAATAAAAATCTGCAAGCAACTAAGGTCATGATATTTTTTTCCCCATCATCCATACAGGTTAATATGTGTAAAAAAAATTCAAACACCTAAAAAATTAACTCCACTCAGTCTGGACTAGTTGTGATTTTATGTAAATAAATATTATAGAGCAAGGTGTCCTAATCATTCCAGTATCATGAAGATTTTCCTATCAATAAGGAATGCCATTATTATTCACCTCATATCTCTTAATAACTGCAGATTAATCAGAATAACTAAAAGAATTAACTTTTAAAATTATTCATTCAAAAATAATCCATTTAACCCGACATACTGAACATGATCTCTTAGCTCTATCTGTTGGAGTGGGGGGTTGTTTTTTATTTAATCAACTATTTTCACAGAGTACAATGCACCATGCCTGCAACTAGCCATGGCCTTGCTACCTGTTACCTTGCTTAGTGGTGAATAAGTTCACACTGCTTTCAAGCAATTGTAAACTCGAGTGTTTCTCCCATGCTCTTCTCGACAAGAAATTAAGCTCTGAAGTAAGCAACACCTTCCCATAACACTGGCCATGCTATGCATAAGCAAATACCCAATTTGAATTAGAGGGGGGGAAAAAAATAGATAAGATGTTTTGAAACAACAGATAATCAATGCAGGAGTCTTCAATCCTCTCCGGGTTGTATAACATTGCAATATATTATCAGCCTCACTTAGCTATTTATTCTTCCCCAGAGTACCTAAACTCCTGATTAATTTAGAAGTACTGTTAAAGTTACAGTTACCAAAATAACATCTATTTAATATCTGACTTAACCGTTTTAAGGTTGCTCAAAGGGATGTGAATGTAAAATAAAATGAATCATATATAAAGATTTAAAACAAATTAGGGTTTTTTTTAGCTTTCTCTGAAAACTGTGATGAAACAAAGATTAAAGGTATGTACAGACAGTCTCTTCAGTCCAGAATATATACTCGTTGGAGGTGGGCAATACTAGAACTATGTCTGTTGTGGCTGGATTTAGAGGTTGATTGAAATTATGGACTAGACTAGAAGCAATAAAATAATGTAAACAAAAATCTCTGATATGAAGATTCTATTTTTCCAGAGAAACAAAGGTGGATTCATGTTACGAATGTTAGTATGAACATAGCCATCACATACTTCTCTCTCTAGCCAGGGGGATGAAGTTAACATTAAGATGCTAACCATGTTAAGGTAAAATAAGACATCCTTAAAAGGATGATTTTCTCAACCTGTTACAGAGAAGCCATTGCCATGACTCTGTTCCTAATTTGATGTTAATTCTTTGGATTTACATAGAATTTAGCTCATTAGCAGATAAACAATTTTGGCAACTCTGCTTAAATTTTTCTCATAAAACTTTGCAAAAAATTTTTAAAAGACCGATCCAAATAAAAAAACAGCAGACAAAACAATAAAAAAAAAAATTCTTTATTTGTAGAACAGTACTTGGAAAGAGACTTCTAATGGAATAGAAGGAATAACATAAGGATATGAGATAAATTAATTTAATCATAATTCATAATGCGGTGTAGCCTGAGCACAGCTCACTTCAGGCATTCCTAAAATCTTCTGCTGATGTTTCCTGTTGTGGAAGACAAGGACCAATGCAAAGGTAATAGCATGCTCCTGGGCTATAAGTGCAAAATGGTAGCCTACTTTCTCCAAAAGTTTTTGCTTACTTAATCAAGAGATATTAAAGGCTTTTTAGTTTATGTTCCAGACTGCACATGTATATTGTCTGAAATTATGTGATTCTATGTGAAACTTTTCATGTAAAAACCCCCAACCACCTAATAATAAATATGAATCACATTATTAAAAAGAGCACCTTCAAAATTCTTCACTGATATTTAACATTGATGATACTTCTGAAAATTTAGCAGAAAAATTACATTGATTTCTCCAGCCATGTCTTGGTTTAGACAAACAAATATGAAAATATAATGTCTATTCAAAGCATACATCTTCCTTCTAAGTCTTTTGCTACTAAATCAGATCTGAACAGAAAGGCCCCGGCAGCCAATCTCAACAAATTTATTTGTGTTTTATTAATATGAATCCCATGATTAGTGCCCTTAGTCCCCATTCTTTTGCAGCCCAAGCAAACAAAAGAGAGCAGAAAAGACATAGTGCAGAGCCTCTGCATTCAAAGGCAAATATTGCATTTCACAAATTATTGTGCCAGAACAAAAGAAATGGTTGTTGACGTGAAAAAACCCTAAACAAACAGAAGAGAGAAAAAGATAAAAGGTGTGACTGGCCTCACTTCGTGTATCTCTTACCTACATGTCTGTGCCTAAGATAATAATTCAATTTCTCTTTATAGTAAATGGAGACACATAAGAGTTCTTAACATGTGATTCCGCTATGTATTGCTTGAACATCTACAAACAGATATCTATAGTTTGTTTAGATAAATGTCATTCAAGATATCTGCAGACTGCTGGATTATAAATATGAAGTAATAATGATCAAAATCAAAAAACATTCTAATCTAGCTAAAACTTTGCCAAAGCACAAAGGTTGATTATTCAAAAATATATCAAATAGAAAACAAATGCTGACAACCTGGGCTTCGTGAGATTTAAGATATCTTATTGTATTTTATTATTTGTCTTAGTATGAAAGTCAAACCTTGCTGTACATAAAATGTGCATGAATTCCACTGAGTACTGAAACCTTATAGATAAAAATTTTGGGCTAGGTATTACTTTTCCCAGTATTGGTTCCTTTAGGTTTTTCATGAACAAACATACTCACCTGAAAGCCTGATTCGAATGGGGAGAGAAAAGGAAAAAAAAGAGAAAGTCTTGGAGAAAGTTTTAGTTTTAATAGATGTCAGTTTGTGACGCTGTGTGTCTTGTTAGTGCGCTGAAGACTCAGGTGGGACATTTGGAGCCAGACAGCAGCAGCCACAAATGGGCAATTGTTTTGAGTCATTAACCATTAACATTTCAGTCTCTCACAATGGGGTATATACTTTAGAAAAATCTTGAATTCTTCATCCCCCAAAACAAACTCTTTTTTCATGACATAATTTACCTTGCATATTTTAGAACTGTGATAATTTTCTTAGTTATTTTATATATCTCAGACATTTTGGTTCTCCTTGTAGTTATAAGACTTTTATTCCTGCTTGGACAAATATCTGCAGTCTAAATACCGTTGTTTAAAGAAATAATGTTGTGTAAAAACACTTTATTTGAAAAGTTAAAGAAATATAGACTAAAGAAATACTTTTATATGGACTTTAAAAAGAGAACATTTGAGTGACTTACAAGAAAGCATAACAGGTTTTTTGCAAAAAGTGCAGAAATCACTGTTGCATAGGGTCAAAGCTCTGAAATATATTTGTCCAAATGGTAAATGACTTCTCTTTCCTGAGCCAAAACATACCTATACCACATGGACCTGTATTTCAACTGGTGTTTCAAACATGAATCAGGTTCATATAAATAAATGATAGCTTTGTGGTAGGAGATCTAGAACAGAAGCTTTACATATTGTCTTCTGTACAGAATGTGGCAGGGAACAGTTTTTTTGGTAAGGAGCATCTATTTAATTCATGGCAAGCATAGCTGAACATATTCAGCCTTGTAATATACCGAAAACTCTTCATAATAAACCTAATTAAATACTGTAACAGTTTACCAGGTGACACATAAGAGCTGCTTACAGACTCTGATAAAGATTAACATCTTAAAAAAATTCTTTAAAAAGCCAAACTCCAGACAGTTTTACATTTTCTGTAATGTTGGCCATACTAGACCACCAATAAAAAGTGTTCTAGTCATGTGTGCTCCCTTCAACAGATCTGTGAAATACAAATATCTTTAAACTGGTTTAATCTCAAAGCCTTATGTAATGATAGATATTATAATCACATCTCATCCATCAGGGATTTTTCTTTATATACTTTCCCCCCCTCACAGAGTATTTTACTGATATATTCTCAGATTTAGGGATTATGCTGTCTGTCTTCGAACAACCAGATTTGTACCACAGCAAGACAAGGGCTGAATCAATGATGTGAATTACACTTTTTTTTTTTAATATGACTTCTATGCAGCTGTGAAAATCACATTTGGCATTGGAAAGACAGGCAGAGAGCTTTACTCCTCCTGGTACTACATGGACAATTTGTTCTTAGGAGGATCGTTTAGGTTACTTGATCAACTTCTGTGCAGCCAGGCAGCGTGGAAGAGGTTATGCATTCATTAGGAAACTAAATGTGTCTCTGACCAGCCTCCAATACAGACTCTGGTCCAGATCCACACTGTTCAACTTTCTTCTCCACCACTAGAGAGTAGCCAAAGGCAAATTGCCTCCGGACAATGATCCCTGGCCATGCAAACTCCCAGGTAATGTCTGGGAATTGTGTCAGAGATTGCTAAATATCCTGGAACAAAACCTGAGTTTCAAGCAACTCTAAAACTCTCTCAAGGGCAGGCAACAATACTTTTGTGCTGGTGCTCAGAAACAGTTTAATTTGTTAGCATGGATGCACTTTCACTATCTCCTGCTTCTTCCTGTGATATATAATACTTTGTTTTTTGAACAAGGAAATACGTTATCCTAAAACAAATCACAAAGTCCAATATGAACATAGCTGAGTAAAATGTAGTGTTTTCTGATAGATAAGACATCAGTTTTCTGATGGATAAGACTCGATGATCCCTTTTTAGCATTAACCATTACGGAATAGGTGTTTCAAGAATTAATCATCACACTTTACTGCTTTCTGTCACATATTCAAAGAACGCAGAGAAATACATTAAAATGCTGTGTCTCAGTTTACCCTTTCTAAGACAATACTTCCTGACCTCACAAAAGCACTGTGATGTTCATGCTCTGGCTTTTCAGAATTGTAGGAACAAGAGCCTCAAATTAGTGGTCTAGCTGGTAATTTGAATGCAAATTTACCAGAGCTACATACTCAAAACCTGTCTACAACACTGCTTGTCTGCCTTTATTGAGACGACTTTGACACCACTGGTCTTTATATTTGATGAGGCATGCTTCTGTTTTGGAATTCTAAAATGATGAGAAAAAAAAATCAGAGATAAAAATTCAGGACAAAAGCTTATAGCCTTTCATGGGTCAGTGCTACATATCAAATCGATGAAATGTTTGCTGTAAACCCATAGTAAATGGCAAATCAATTCACCTACCACTTCAGCAATGTTTTCATCCCAAACCTATGCAGCTAAGTGATTAGGTACATACTCATTATTTCATGCCTATCATTTCAAGGAGTCAGTGAGTGATGTGTCTTAATAATTTGAGAATACAAAAATAAAACCTTAGCCTGAGTCATTAATCTCTGGCAAAAATTATGACTTGGCTGAAAAATCCGGAGAGCAGCTTAACAAGGTAGAGCGAGGTCATCATGAAATAGATGATGTAGCTTCTTGTACAGTATTATGACTAATATTTAGATAACAGTTCTTACATCTCTTCACAGCATGCTCTGGGAAAAAAAATTAATTTGAGAACTTTTGAAAAATCTCAATATTACCTAAGCAAACAAAATGCTTTTAAAATTTACATGGTAAACAAGCTAGGTTAAACTGTATATATAGGTGAAGTGTCATTGCAATGCATTTTAATAATGTCTAGTAACAATTACTTGGAAATTAATTATGTCTGAAATACCTAGGACAGCAAAGGACCTCCTGGGTAATGCAGTTTATTATTGCATGGCAATCCGTCCTTGTCTCTTACTAGATACTTCTACTAAACATGTCAAATTCTTAAAACTGACTAGCTTCTTTTATCCTCAGAGTTTTTCATTATTAAGCAGTTCTAAAATCCTCTTTTACTGAAGAATAAAGCCTTTTATTTCTTCCTTAACTCTATTCTTAATGCATTTAAATGCATTTGTTGCAACAGAATTTTCATTGTCTATTATTTTCCAGAGAAACTTGTCATCTGCTGTTCAGAGTGGATTTTAGGCTAAGCCGTACTCCATGCTTACATCACAAACACTACAGAGCTTAAAATCAAAGGGAGGTGGTTGTTCATATATTCTTCCAGCTCCCTGACGAGTGCATCTTGCATTAAGCTCTCTGCTGCAATGTCTGCGTTCCTTCCCAATCTAAACCTAGCTGGAATATGCCCACCGTATGAACACGTCTTTTGTACCCTGTAAGAACGGCTGTAAAGCCAAGGGTCTTTTCAGCTAACCTAGTGTATTGTCTCCTACAGGGCTGGAGTTTCTGATAAACCCCTCTCCACTCTGCTGGTCCTCCCTCTCTGAAGCCGCTCCAGTTTGGCTTCCTTTTTGCCTAGCACAGAAACTCTGTGGAGCTCTCCAGAGGGAATTTCACCAATGTCCTGATCAATAGCAATGATACCTCATACAATTCCCATATATCCCTTGACTGAAAAGATGAGGCTCATTTATTTTGAAGTAAATTCAATGATCTGGTTGAAAAAGATGAAGTTTTCATCAGAAAGGCTTGTAATAGTGCCCACAGATGTCAAGAAGGGCATAAATTCCTCCCAGAACTACCCCTGGGCTGAAGGATACTAAAACAATCAAAAAGTAAAGTAATAAATGGTCCAGATATGAGTTAGTATCTATGTAGGACCACTATA
>VZTA01028067.1:0-12414 GCA_013398855.1 Mohoua ochrocephala | reverse complement strand
TTTTAAAGTTGAACATTACAGAACAAGTTGCCTGAAGAGGTTGTGGAGTCTCCTTCTCTAGTTATTCAAAAGCTGCCTAGTGACTATCTTGAGTAACATGCTTTAGGAGCCCCTGCTTGAGCAGGGAGGTTGGATGAGATGACATCCCATGGTCACTTCCAACCTTATTTATTCTGTGATTCTATGATTATCTCGTCAGACTTTTATGTAAAATGAAGGACACTGAATGTATGTATCATGTTTGTATTTTGCCAATATCTTGTGTACCGATCAGTAATAAATAAGAGCTGCTTATTCTCCAATAGAACAAAGCTTTTGTTTCTCTATTTTGTCTCTGTATTGCATCCCTCCATGTAAGATTTATCCAGGCTCCATTGGAATAGGGTGGGTTGACCCTGGCAGGCAACTAAGCACCCACCAGCCATGTGCTTTCTCCCTGCCCTGTCACAAGATGGGGGAGAAAATAAGAAGAAAAAAAGGCAGAAAAACTCATTGGTCATGGTAAAGATAATTTAATACATGAAGGAAAGGGGAAAAGAAGTACAACAAACAAACAATACAAAGGCAATGCTTGCCACCTACTACTAGCAAAACAGCGCCCAAATAGGCCTCAGCAGTGACTACTTTGGAAAAACTGTGCCCCAGGTTTTGTTGCCGAATATCATGTTATATGGCATGGAAGAGCCCTTTGGTAAATTTGTCCAAGTTGTCTTATCTCCCATCTCCTACCTGGACTACTAACTGGGGGGGGACAGAGTGAGAAACAAAGTTGACGCTGTGCCAGCACTTTTCAGCAGTAGCTAAAACATCAGTGTGTTATCAACAGTTTTAGTCACAAATTAAAACACAGCACCATACAGACTGCTATAAGAAAGTTAACTCTACCTCAACCAGACACACTACAGAGGATAATTTTGTTTTGTCATCCTTAATATTCATTTTCTCTTCATAGTCTATAATTTCTCTCAAAATTTCACTATTAGTAGCACCATTTTGTTTATATAGTTCCTAGCAAATTCTTTATTCTATCCCTAGTATATTTAATTTCAATTTATTTGGTTCTGTGCTGCTTGCTGAAATGAAGTTATTTTTCCAATTGGTTACCTGTGACTATTCCTGAGAAAAAGTATTCTTCTGCCTTGTAGCTTTCACCAGAGCTTCCAGTTCTCCCCGTTCTTCAGGACTTTTCTTATGAGAGTACTCATTTCAAGTGATATCAGCCCATGCCCATTTTGCTTTCTGTTAGTTCCATCTTCCCACTAGGCTTCATCTATTAAAAAAAATTTCTCCACTTGGTAATAAGCCTAAACACTTCATTACTGCAATGTATTTTCTAAAGAGAAAGACAGCATGTAAGTAGTACACAAGTCCACAAAACTTCCTCTCTTTTCTCTAAAAAAAGGATGCTGAAGTAGTGCACTAGAAATGATAATAAATGTAAACCAGAGAGTCAGATGAGACAGGTATGAGAAGTTCCTTTTCAAAAGTCTGAATTTTTTGAGTATTTGAAAAAACATTTTTCCCCAGAACAGTTTAATTTAATGACCAAAGTCAGCTCGAGAATATTGTACACAATTAAAGTCACTACCTGAATTTTTAAACTATAGTAAATTCTTCTTTCTCTTTTTCCCTTTGAATTCTGGATCTACATTCTCTCATTCTCTTTTAACAGCCATGCACAACTCCTGCTATTTCATCTCGCTGTGTAATGTTTTGGCTTACACAGGTTTCTTTCGGGCTTACATTTTTATGTGGTTGTCTTTTCTTTCCCACCCCTAAAGATAGAATCCTTCTTATCTCAATTACAGGGAACTCTTCAGTCTGCTGTTCAGTTTTCTCATTTCAGATGTAGTAGGTTGTCTTGCTCTCCACAGTTTAAATCCTTGTGACTAACATTATAGTAACTTAGTATCTGCTCACTTTGTGCACGAAATTTAATCCCTCTTTCAGCTTTGAAGCTCTGCACAGTCCTGATCTTGCTCACACTTCTGCACTCATTCACCTCTGGATCTTTTCGCTCCATGCAGACAGCTTTCTTAAATCTTTCTAGTCGATTCTCCACATAGTGTCTGCATTCCTTTTGTGTCTCCTCTCTTAGATGTGGGAGAGAAACTATCTTTTAATGAGCCAACTTACTAGGTCTTTTCACTCACTTTTCTTTCCAGTTAGGAAAAAAAAGATGAAACATTATGATAGAAAAAACATAGTTTTCGTGCCTTCGAATATAATTTAATATAATTTAACCACAGAAACATTTTTGAATCTGCTACTGCAATACAATTACAGAAATTAGCATTAAACAAAATATAATAACCTAAACAAAAAGGGAGTGTCTATAAAGAGCAAGGTTGATGCGAAGGTTTGAATGCACAAGTCTACTTAAAACCCTAGCTGCCACATAATTCTCAGTAGCCAAGGTTTTTACAAAATACAGCAGGAAAATATATTGCATATAATTCCAGAATGTAGAAGTTAATCCAAGCCCTTGAATCTGAGTACCATCATTAAGTATTTTCCAATTCCCTGTCAGGATAAGATTTAAGAAAATGCGATCTCTTACATTTAAAAAAAAAAAAAAATTTAAGACTGTGACACACTTTCCCAGTCTGTGTGATTGAAAATTTGAACCTGTGACACTCAAAAAGTAAACCCTGGTGTGAGAAAGACATGCTTATAAATTTTTCTGGAAATCTTCAATCAGTGGAATGCTTTCCTTATGCTTAATCTCTGCCAGAATTGAGACATTAGGTATATCTTAAATTCCTTAAAGAATTTTAAAATTCCAGCAAAAATCCTTAATGTTCCCCTCACCCACCTTTAACACCATAAGCGTGCAGTAAAGCTGGGTTAGGAAAGCAGCTTCTAGTGGAATGTTTTAACTCTATAACTGCACGGGTTCTTTTCTTTATCAAATGAATGTAATCAAATGAAAACTGGGACATCCCAGAGCCAAGGTCTGAGTATTCTCATCTCTTTGTGGAGAATGGCTGATTTCCATAATCTTTTTTGAAAATTTTCAAGCCCCTTAAAGAGTTTCAACAAGGTCTCCAAAATTATACGTGATTAGTTTCAAGAGTAGGAAATATTGTTCTGAAAGAATGAAATTACTAAATTTTTGGAAGAGAGATTAAGTGCAGCAGAAGGAATATGAGGCTGTCAAATCCATAAAGAGTAAAATAACTTTATACGATTTAGGCCATCAAGCCTGAAGGATTCATGTTTTCTTCAGCATGATCTCCTGGATAATTTAGGCAGTCAGTCCACTGATTATTGTGAATGTTATAGATGAAAGTTTTAATGCCACACTAGCATTTCTCTTGCATTTCATAGCAATTGAACATGCTTTTTTTTTTTCATTTAATATTTCCTGTCATCAGTGTAGGAATCTCTCAGTTGAAATCTTTAATGAAATCTAAACATTGCCTCTAAAAGTTATCCTGGTCTGATACATGATTCTACATTAAGCTGTACCATTTGAAAGTTTTTGTGTTTTGTTTTTTTGTTGGTTTTTTTCAGTTGTTCTCATATTTTCAAAATGTTCTCTAGATGTAATAAGTCATACTTAGATGTTTTTTGCCACATAAAATAAGTTCAATATTAAAAATCCTGGGGTATTGACACCCCAAAGCATATGATCTTGTAATACTATAATTGGGAGAGAAAATGCAGTCTTTATTTCAGGAATGGAAACATTTAGGAAAAAAAAAACGCATAGGAAGTTGCCAGTCATGATTTTAATGTGCATGCAGGAAAAGGGAAGTGGAATATTAATGTGCCTCAGGAAGCAATGTGTGGGGGAAGTCATTTAACGAAAAGAATATGCTGGTTATTCCTCATTACATTTCAGCAGCAGTCCTGTTTAAACTTGAATAAGGCTGTTTTTCCTTTGTCCTCCATATTGTTTCTGATATGAGTGAAAATTTGATGAAGTTGGCACACGGTCAGAAACATAATTTGCTATTTTTATTACTCTGTCAATATTGTACATTAAGGTCCTCAGCAGCCTTCCATGAAAGTAAAAGAACTCTTTAAACAAGCAACGCAGCAATGCAAACAGGAAATGTCTAATGCATGTTTCTTAATTCCATAGCCTAGATTAAAGCTTTTGAAGTCATCTCACTAATTAATTTGAAACTGTGATGAAAACACAAAGTGCCCATAGATGTAAGGTTTCCAAGGCTTTCTGATGAGAACTTTTCATGACAGAAGACCTTTTTAGGTTTTGGCAAATGCTGTCTTTACTATCGTGCATAGCAGCCCAGAAAGAAGGCCTGGCTTCTACTCTGCCCCAGAAGGGATGGATTAAATCTAGAATTTTGGCTTTTGGACTCCCAAACTGCAAAACAAAGCTTCTATGGTGTAGGCAGAAAGACGTTTAAATCTTACTTTTGTTTTCTCCCTACAACCTTATTCTACATTTTAGATATACAAGGTTGGAAGTTAAATCTTTGGTCATCAAGACAACATTCCTCAATAGAAAAATTGCTAGATCTGCAGTTATGGAATAAGTAGTTACTATTTAAACCTTTTTTTCAATTTTTTTTTTTTTTTAAATTGAGAGCTGAGTGTGAAATATGCTTCATAAAATCTCAACAGATCCTACAACAGAAGTAATGTAACCTTTTGTAACTACATATTTTTATACAGAAGTTACATCAACAAATAAATATGTCAAACTAAATAGATGATGCAAAGTGTTACCTACTTTAAATATTGAAATATATTATCTCAATAAATCTGGCACAGAAAAGGGACTAACTCTGCTGCAAATTGATCCAAATACCGAGTTTCACTTGAGAATAAATTAGTCTTCATTCTCTGTCAGAGAAAAATGGATGCATAAACAGATGAATATTCCCTCCTCCCCCCACTCCAAAACAGTCTGGATCACAAATTGTCAAGTTTCTGTGTGTGATACTCCATGAAAAGAACTGGAACCAAGCCAATGGATTTGTTCATGTTTGTGTGTGTCTGTGAGCATGCATGCAGTGGTGGGGAGAGGGGTATGTGGGTGGGTGGGGGAACGACTCCCTCTGGATTGTATTCGTAACCTGAAAGTCCTTTTTCACTGCAGTTTTGAATCTGATTGCATAAAAAGGAAGCATTCACAAACCTTCCAACTGGTACTTCATGAACAGAGAAAAAAAAAAGAAGAATGATACATCAAAATGCTGAGGCAAATCATGGAGAAGATGGAGTCATGGAGTATGCCACATGAAGAAAGGCTAAGTTAAATGGGTTGTCTAGTCTGGAGAAGGGAAGGCAAAGGTGAGTCTTAATTGCGGTTTTACGCTTCCTGAAGCAGTACTGTAGAGCACATGGATTCAGTGTCCTTTCAGAGAGGCTCAGAGGAAGGACAAAAAGCTACAGTCACAGGTTCAAGCACCAGGAAAAAACAAAGCTTCTCAATGAGAGTGGTTAAATACTGTTGCAGGTTGCACACGTGTGCAATGCCTGACCTTAGAGACAGCCACAATTCAGCTGGAAAAACCACTTAGCAGGTCAATTTAACTCAAATTTTGCCATCCTCTGAGCAGGAGTTTGGGCTAGATGACTTCAGAGCTGGCCTGCAACCTCATTTTTGTATGATCCCATTAAAAAATGCTTTCTATGCTGACAAGAAACAAAGTCCTGGTACATGCCAATCTACACTTCTCCTCTGTTGCATTCATATGTATGGTATGTAGGTGTGTATGTTGTCAAGGACGAGACAAAGAGAATCTACCTGCAAACATTCAGTTGCCAATACCTACAGCTGGAACAAATTCTGAGGGCAATTTATGAATGTACATTTGGTACAAACAGTCTTAAAAGCTTTTGGATGCAACCAGTTGATTTTCTCATGCTCTTTATTCAGGAAAATGTACTCCGGACATGACACTTATGTCAATCCAAAATACTGCATGTTCTAAACATATGTCGCTAGTCTAAAACACATCAGATGAGATAAAAGATTTTTTTATTTTTTAAAAGTCTGTGTGTAAAAGCTTGACTAGTTGACTTCCAGCTAGGAAGGTTTTTCTAAGAAAATTTTCTTTATAATAGTTTTTCTGACTCCATTTCCTTAACAGACTGAGGTTTTGCAGGGTTTATGGAAACATTTGAGCTCTTGAACTGCTGACAGGCTCTTTGCATAAAGTAACAGTAAAGGTCCTTTTGTGTATATAACATCCAAATTTATCTTTCAAATTGCTGGAACTTCTCTGCACCACAACCCTCATACTTTATTTTGGTATATACTTTACATAAGGGGTGAAATAGTTTTAACAGTTCAGATGCAGTTAAACCCCCAAATTCCTCCTGTTGGGATCAAAATCAGGTCCTGAACCCTCATTTTACAAGTCTTTCCAATTTTCTATTTTTATCTATATTTTTTAAGATAACATGCTTAAAATCATACACAGAAAGAGACAGTGATATCTCAAAGAAGTCTCTGAAGCTAAAATAATGATTAAACACTTTTCCGAATTAAAGTGAAATACTAATCCTTAGACCTTAACTGAGATTCTGAATCTGTGAATCTCAGTCCTAATAGCCTGAAACATCATTCCCACAGTTCTTGTTTGTAAACCAAGGCAGGAGGCAAAATGATTCTGCACATCAGGAAAAAATCAGGTTGTTAAGTTTAACTGATATAATTCCAATGCCTAGCTCCCTATTATGTGGCAAAAATATGATAATTACACCACAAAATAATGACATAGTTTGAGCCCAAACTATAAAACTTTTCTTTAGATCTTTACTACTGTTTTTATTGATTTATTTCTACCTGAAGGTTCCAAATGTATTTTGTAAGTAAGTGGTGGAATTTCTGATTTACTAATGTGATTAACAAAGTATGAATGTGATTTTTAAATATGGTACCTGTGTGACACTTTCTTCTTGCTCCAAAAGGTATGGTTACATTTTGATTGGTCGGAATTTAGGCATAACTTGACTGCAATAAATAACACTAATTAATCTGGGTTATCCCACTACAGTAATAGAAACGGTCTCAAAGAAGACAGTTGCCGTAATTGGATCACACTGCAGCAGGACCAGACACACTTAATCTTTTTTAAAAAATAGGCTAGCCAAAAACTTGTGCAAAAATGAAGTCACGATAGTTTGCTTGTTTGTTTGTTTTATTTACACAGAGAACTGTCTTCTATTTAAATACTCTGTTAGAATCAGTTATATTGATTTTGCATTTGGCTTCCACTGCCCTGTTATTTTGTGTTACTTTCAATCTCTTTGTACTGATATCGCTATTAAAAACATATCAGAGATAGAAAAATATCATAAAATGACCATGTTGCTGGACAGAATCATGAATAACTCCAATTTTCTGTCATCGGGCTAGAGTGAATAAAAGAAATTTAAGTTTGAATTCTCATAGTTGAAACAGTCAATTGAAAAAAGCAAATCCTTCTTAAGGCATGAGAGAGGAGGAAAATTACTAGATAGATACTGTATGATGGGATATTCTCTTTTAAACCCACTCTATTATTACTCCTAAATGATAGCTGCAAGCAGCATTGAAAAGAAATCCGTTTAGGTTGTTATAAAGACTGCAATGATGTGTAAAATAATCCCTTTTTAGGTAAGATCTGTAGTGCAAAGTAAAAATACTTTAAGCCAATGGAATGGAGATATTTCCTTCTGCAATATAGTAATTCAGAAAACCAGAAGCCAAATTAAATATTAGATTTTTATTTTTTTTTTGGTCTATCAAGGAACCATTAAATATCTTATTTAAAACACCTAAAGGCATTTTGAGTGACAGTCATCATTAATAATAGCAGTGGCTTCTTGTGTTCTTTTATATTTATGCTCCTTGTTAAATGAGATGATAGACTATTAACCAAATGTATCCTAACAAACCTCGTGAATAAGACATAGTGGAAGAGAAGCCACCACTCTATCCAATATCTAGTCAGAAAAACGACCAGCTAAGATAAAAGAACAATAAATAATCATGAACAACAGGAAAACTACAGCAAACAAACCCCCAAACACTTCAAGAATATAATGGTAAACTTGCTTTATGTTAAAGCCTTATGTAAGCTATTCAAAGATAAAGGTCTGTGAAGACTCTCTTTCTTGAGCAAAGGATATGACTATCTTCTTTGACTGTTATTTTTCTACCCTCATTTTCAGCCTCCTTGCATTCAGGATATGGTTTTACCCCAAGTCCAGTGGGAAAGGAAAAAAAATCTGTGTTTCCTCTAAGACGGAAGAGAGGAGTTTGTTGGGGTTTTTTTCTTAAATTGCTGGACAATCAAAAAATGCTAAGAAAATAATTTTCACGTTCCAGAATTTTTTAGTTTCTCAGGGCTGTGAGGATGAGAAGGAATATTCCTATGTGGGAGAACTGTGGATATTACTACTGGAGTTGCACACATGCTTTCCAAAACTTGTGATTTCTTTGTTCTCCAATTCCATAAATTATAAAGTCATGTGACTTCAGTATCAAGATTAAATGTGAAAATTATTAGGTAGGAAATTAGATGTATCTACAAAGATTAAATTTACTAAGCACTGAAATATCTCGCAAAAAACCCAGTGTGAACTGTTGACTTAATCTTTTTTTCTGCCTTAAGTATACTGTATGTTTAAGTGCAAACCAGACATTTTTCCTAAATAGAACATAAATTTTTCAGTATAGAAGTGAAATAATTATGCTAATTTAACAGACGAAAATTCTTACTGGAAATAAACAAAACAGCCATTAGCATAACACATAACAGCATAATTGTGAAGAGGGAGAGGATGAAACACAATAATTATTGGCAGTGCTTGAGATGTTTCTGAGGCACTGTTAAAGATATTAATTTAAATCTTTAAAAAAATCCCTAGTTCTATCAAGACCTATGGTCTATTCTGATGAACATATGGAGTGATGTTCAGCATAGGCATTCTAATCTCATTGGTTTTTAGGCACAAATACCATATGGAAGGACCATATTGTGCTTAATCTCCTGAGTGTGATAGTAGGTAAAACCTTCACCCTATTACACAGTCTAATGTAACCAGACAGAGTAGAATCAAAACATATGCCAAGATTCTGCAAGTGTTTCAGAAATGCCTTTCTCTGAAGTTGCTGGTGATCTTGGAATTTTTTTAATTAAAAAAAAAAAAAAAAACACCAAAAAAAGCAGAAAAAAAAGAGAAACTATTTTCACAATTTATAGTAGCTATTAAGCAATTTAGGGAACAATATGAGTGGCCCTTCTCATGCTATATTGGCTTGTTGTTTGTCTAATCAGATAATACACATCTCACAGCACGGGAGGCTGTAAAGTTACAACATGCATGATTTAATTCAATCACAAATTTCCCACACAGATGGAGTTTTTCAATAAATTGTCAGGTGTTTTGGATAACTTCTGAATCAAATGAGTTTATTCATATCAGTATTTGTGTTACAGACTGATGTAATCTGTATACATATAAAAGTAGCTACCAAAATTTTTTGAGATTGTTAAAACAGAGTACTGACACAGAGATCACTTGTATCACGAGCAAGCACAGAAAAGGTCACACAAATCTAACTTCTGGACCGTATGCACTCATTGGTGGTCAGTCATTCCTAGACACGTAATTTTTAAATTTTTTTTTTAAAATTTGTAATCTTTTAAAATATATCACATGGGTAAGTTAATTTAGTAAGCATCAAGTGTATGTATGTAAGTCACCTGCATGCAGGCCTAGCCTGAATGACCCAACACAAATGTGCAGTGCTGTTGGGTCAGGTACATGTGACTTTTGTATCATATCTTTATCGGAAAGTTAACAACTTGGGGAGAAAATAAGAGAAAAAGTTCCCGTGTTGTACATGTCTTGTACAGCAAATTGCAAATTCCTCGATCATTTCTTTCAGCTATTAAAGCTTTATTGATGACATTCACAGTGGCATCACAAGTTATGAACTAAGAACACTTTTATTGTCAACACATTGGCTCTTACCTCTGACATACTCCTATGTTTGGAATGTATAAATTAGGTTATTGAAATATGCTTTCCTCCTACATTGTCTTTGCATTAAGAAAATACCTTCCAGAGCTGTTATGTTTATCCCTAGGTTTTTAGATAGATAAAATACAGCATGGGCATGAATCTTTAATTTTTAAGTCTGATCTCCAGAGGTCCCTTTCAACCCTAACTATTCTATAATTCTGGAATCTGCAAAATAAACTCCTGCTGGTTTTTACTGTGGTAGAGATCATTTTCTTCACAGTGGCTAGTATGGGGACATGTTTTAGACTTATGGTGAAAATAGTGTTAATAACCATGGGATGCTTTAGCTAATGCTGGGCAGTGCTTACACAGAGTCAAGACTTCCGCCTCTCACCTCTCCCCACCAAGGAGGCTGGGGCTGCGCAAGAATTTGGAAGGGGACACAGCTGGGACAGCTGACCAAAGGAATATTCCACACCATCATCCTCAGCATATACAGCTGTGGGAAAAGGAGGAAGAGGGTTCCGTTTGGAGTGATGGTGTTTGTCTTCCCAAATCACCATTGCATGTCATGCAGTGCTGCTTTCCTGAAGACTGCTGAACACCTGATTGCCCATGAGAAGTGGGGAATTAATTCCTTGCACTGCTTGTGCTCACAACTTTGGCTTTACCTATTCAACACTCTTTTTCCTCTACCCAAAGATTTTCTCAGTTTTATCCTGACTGTCTCCCCCAGCCTGCTGGTGGGGCTTGGTTGCATCTGGGGATAAATCAGAAGAAAGTTGTAGACTTACAATTCAGTTTCTTATCAGAAGTAAGTGAAAGAAAAAGTTCACAACCTTACAGAAGAGGGAGAAAATCAAAGAGGCAACAACAGTAGACAAAATGAGACTTTTTTCTCCCCAAAATTTTCAATACTAATTTGAATGTGAATCTCTATACTGATGTCCAGGTTAAAAAAAATAAATTAAAAACAAAAAACTAAATCAAATTCCAAATCTTTCATTTCTTTACATAATTTATTAAGAAAGGTTTTTACAATTATATCTTTGAGCTGGCATACCTCTATTTCTTCTTTTGCTGCTCCATCAACCTAGAATCAAATTGACTCCTGTTTCTCTTGAATAGGTTAAATTAGTATGAATGCAACTGGTAATGTCTTCCCTGATCTGTTTGGCTTAATTATCTCAGGAATTTCCAGTTTGAAGGGATTCATTTTCATTAGTAAGTTCTATGTCATGTGTTGTATCTTTTATCCAAAGATTGATGGAATGATGAATTTTGCAAAATTATCCAACTGCATATCTTACTTTTATTTTTTCATAACTTTCTCTCTTTTTTTTTCACTTTCCATCTGTAATTTCCCAGTTTGCCAAGTTGAGCATGTGCCAAAAATAGAGGATTTGTCTCTTGTTTAACTTCTCTTCATGTCCTGTTTGCAAGATTTTACTATTCTGTTTCAACTTCTGGGCAGTCAGCCAGCTACTGCACTGCTTTGCTCTGGCTTGACAACACTTACTAATTATATGAAATACTCAACCCTCCGAGCCCACAAATGGGAAAGGAAAAGTTTCAGTAGCAAAGAATGCAAAAGCACTATAGGGCAAGGTATCTGGTCAATCATAAAGGAAAACATTTCATATGAACTCATCTTGTGCAATCTAGGATTGCAAAACATATGTCACTTCTAGTTGATTTTATTTTGATCATACCAGATGCTCCTGCTGTTTTTTTCCTGTTCTAGAATTAAAATATTTCTGATTTCCTATTTATTCTTCTTTTCCCAAAGTTTGTTTCTGTACTATCCATTATTGCTTCAATTTTATTGAGGAATCAGTTTTCTTTTTTATGTTGTTCCACTTTCCTGGTCTTTCTCTACTTTATGCGATAGATTTTTCATTGTATACATTTCTTAAATGTTTCTCAAGAATGCAAACAAAAATTTTTTTCTGATATCTGTGGGAGTGTTTTAATAGCAGGCATTGTGACCTATTACTCTATAGGTAAGTAGAACTGTTTGGAGGGTTAGACATATTAGACAAATTTTGCATGATTTTTTTCTTTTTCACTAATGCTAACCCATCAGATACCTGGACATTAATGGGTCCTTCACTTTGGCCACAACAATCCCATTCAGTGCTACAAGCTGGGGTCAGAGTGGCTGGAAATCTGCCCAGCAGAAAAGGACCTGGAGGTGCTGATTGACAGCCAGCTAAACATGCGCCATCAGTGTGCCCAGGTGGCCAAGAAGGCCAATGGCATCCTGGCCTGGATCAGCAATAGTGTGGCCAGCAGGACCAGGGCAGTGATTGTCCCCCTGTACTCAGCACTGGTGAGGCCGCACCTCAAGTCCTGTGTCCAGTTCTGGGCCCTTCACTGCAAGAAGGACACTGAGGTGCTGGAGAGTGTCCAGAGAAGGGCAACAAAGCTGGTGAATGGTCTGGAGAGCACATCTTATGAGGAACGGCTGAGGGA
>VZTA01028064.1:0-50849 GCA_013398855.1 Mohoua ochrocephala | reverse complement strand
CCTGTGTTACCAGGGTTTTTTCCCCATGCAGGTTCTTGTACATTCTCAATGGGCTCCATTTTCACCTTCTGTTTTATAAGCAAAATTATTAGGTCTTCTTTTTGTTCGTCTTTAAACAGGCCTTTATTGACCTTCATAATTGTCCTTTGAAACCTCTTGAAGTGCAGACCTCAGTGCTGACACCAATATTTACTGGCAGCCATATTAGGCAGGAAGGAAGTGTAATGCCTTTTTGCAGGCAATGTTCTCTGCCCACAAAGAGGAATACATTAACCCTTTGAAGAACTGAGTCTCCCACCACAGAAGTGTTCCCAGAGTTCTTTTTATCTTGGGGGTGTGAATTTACACTTGTGTTTGGTGGTATGAACCACAGATTGCTTTCATGCATCCAGATTATCAAGAAATCCAGACCACACTGTACCATCGAGCTTTCTTCTTCATGATTATCCCCTACATCAGCTTTTATGTTATCTGCAAATTATATCTGTAATGATTTTATGTTTCCAGATGAAGATGTTAAATGACATAAGGTCAAAAATATACCACCCTGGGATCTCAGGAAAAATACATGTTCTCAATAGTGGCTTCCATTTTGAGACCTTCTTTGTTTGGGCCATGCTGAATTCCTGTCAATATTATTTTAGAATCTAAGTATTTATTGCTTTACAAAACACTCTGTATCAGATATTAAGCTATATTGGCTAGCCTTAATTATATTGCCCTCCTTTAATTTCTTATTAATAAAAATCCTGTAATGACCATCCCATTACTGTATCTAGGGCCGATATCACGTTGTTGGAGCTACCTGGGTTATTTCATTTGCTGTTTGTTGAATACTGATTAGTGCTGGTTTCCATCCAGTCTTCTGGAACTTCTCTGCAGTTCTGAGATATGTTAAAAATCAGTATTAATTGTGCAAGGAACCGCTAGGCTATCATTAAACTCTCAGCTATGAGTTAGCTGTGTGTATACTGATTGAAAAATATCTGACTGTAGTAGCTGTCATTGAATATTGTCCTGAGATACTGTTGAAAAGGTACTATATCCTCATCACTTGATCAGAGCAGGTTATCCTGTTTTATTTCCTAAATGCAGAAAGTAATTATTTATTGAACTTTTCAACCTCTTCTGCATGATTTGCGATGGATATGATTTATAGATCCTCTGTTGTTCCTGGTATGTCTTGAAACTCATTTAAATTATCCCTAAATCTTCCAACAATTGATTTCTTTTTTCATCTGTTTGCTCCTCGTAGAAACTTGATACATTTCTTAGCATCAGTATCTTCTTTAAATATTAGAATTTTAAAGTATTTTTTAAATTAGTGTAGATTTTTCTTAGATTTGAAAAAGATGGTTTTATGGGCACTAGAAATAGTAATTCTAAACAGCTTTCATTTCATCTGAACATTTCTGTGTTCAAATTCTTTTCTCAGTCTGATTTAGCTTAGAATTATTTTCACATTCTGAAATTGACCTTTTAAAAATATCAGACCTGTTTCTGAGTTTAGGTTGTATGCCATCATTTTTGTAATGAATGTGTAGACTCTTAAATTCCCTGACTTTCAGTTCCACAATTGGTCTCTTTCTATCTTCAAGATGAGGTTTAATGTGTCACTTCCCAGTGTTGACTCTCTTAATGATTTTTCAATTAAGAGATTTTAATATAGCTTTAGAAAATTAATTAACTTTTAGAACTAGCAGTTGCATGTTGTTGACATGTGTCACGAGGTCAGTGCCTGCTGAGAAGTCGGAATTTTTTTCTCTGAGGTTGTGTGGGTTCGTCATCCTGTTCTGCAGCATGACTTGACTGTCTGTCGCACCCAACAGTGAGGAACCCTCTTTCATCCCTACTACCTACTATCCATGACTGCTTAGTCAGGATCCTTCGCTTTCAGCTTGGCAGTGCCATAGGTAATGCTGGAGTTTATTTCAAAGGAAAGCCCGTACCTCTTCTTCATGGAATGTCACTGGTCCGAAAAGATTGAGCATAACTCAGTGAACAGCAGTGCAGTAGTATACTGGAAATCACAGTTTTGTCGTTTAAACTGTGGATTTATTTGTGAGCAGGTAGCAGGAGTGGGTACACACTTGAGCACCGTAAAGATACTGGGCAAGCACTATCAGACTGAAACACTGATCACAATGGACCCAGCTTTTGCTTCAAGACTATAAACCTTCTGTTCAACCACACAGGTTTGGTTAGGTCTGGGAGGCTATCATTAAAAAGAGACTTCCAAGGTAAAGAAATAATCTTGTTGTCAGGAAAACGTTACAATATGGAGATCGTAGTTCTCATCAGCTATAATTCTTTCATTTGTGATGAATCCTGAGGATGTGTACCTTGTGCCCAGACATTTTTGTCTATTTTAAGTTTTCTTTAATTGTATCAGTTTATGTCGTTGGAGGAAAGAGGTCAGGATTGGGAAAGTGATTCTTCCTCTGTTCTCGACGCTGGTGAGGCCACACATTGAGTGCTGTGTTCAGTTCTGAGCCCTTCACTACAAGAAAGACATTGAGGAGCTGGAGTGTGTCCAGAGAACACAACGGAGCTGAGGAAAGTTGTAGAGAGTCATCCCTATGAGCAGCTGAAGGAGCTGGAATTGTTTAGCCTGGAGAAGAGGAGGCTCAGGGCTGACCTTGTCACCCTCTACACCTCCATGAAAGGAGGTTGTAGCCAGGTGGGGGTCGGCCTCCTCTCCCAGATAACAGGTGACAGGATGAGAGGAAATGACCTCAAGCTGCGCCGAGGGAGATTCAGGTTGGACATCAGGAGGAATTTCTTCACTGAAAGGGTTGTCAAGTAAAGACCAGCATTGTCCTTCTTTCTTTCACTTCAATTGCAAATATGACCTTTCAACAACTTTTAATCTGCTGTAATGCATGTGGCCAGTAACCAAAACATGAGACAGCCACCGTGTTCTACTGCTTTTATCACTGTAGTACAGTAGCAATAAAGAAGGGAGAACTGACACATTTATGGCCTGTGGCTAAGCAATTAGGAGAATCAGTACTGGATTACATCATCTTAAAGCAGATTTGTTGTGAGTGAACTAAGTTAACTTTCACACCCTGGGTATCACAACAGTTTTAATCTTTCAGTAACATCTTGTGTAAAAATTAATCATCAGCTCGGCTGGATTATTTTTGACACCCAGGAAAACATTGTGAAAAGCCATTCTTGTGCAATTTTTTGATACATGAAAGAGATGTCATAAATCTTCCCATTTTGTTTCACTGTTTGCACAGTTTAATCACAATGGCTCCAGTAAATGACACGTAAGTAAAATTCTCTGCACATTATTTAAGTATCTGTTACTTAAAAACAGATAATGAACACAACAATGAATTTGGCATCACTTTTCCAACAGAAAAAAATCCCTCATTCCTTAGCTCCAGGAAAATTCAGCTTA
Organism: Mohoua ochrocephala; assembly: GCA_013398855.1. Classification (NCBI taxonomy): domain Eukaryota; kingdom Metazoa; phylum Chordata; class Aves; order Passeriformes; family Acanthizidae; genus Mohoua; species Mohoua ochrocephala. Next base: position 47,437 of record VZTA01028064.1, on the reverse strand, counting down.
AAGAGACGGAGGAAGGAGTTACATAATATAGAAAGCTATGTCCCTCATTATGTAGAAATTCTGGTATTTTAAAAGTTAAAAGCACTGGCTTGTGTTTTTTCTTCTCTACTTTTTTTTATTTTTTAAATTTGTGCTGCATAGCTGTATAAAATGCAGCATAAGTAATTGGCAGAGAAAATTTTGTTGACAGGGAGGTTTTTACCCCAGTAAAGGTGATGCATTTCATCGGAGTGTCCTTTCTGTCACCTCATGTGCTTGTATCAGAGACATTACTAATTTGGCAGGCAAAACTCTTCCACATCTATCCTCCTTTGGGGCTGGATGATTGCCCTGAATTCCTGTCTGTGTGAGTTGGCATTAGCATGTACTAACTATTGAGCTTATGTCAGTGTTATCTAAGCCTGGTAATGCACTGTTAAATCTGTGAGCATAGAGAAATCACTTTTAAAGTGCTATTTCATGTGCACTTTTAATATGCATTTCAGAAGATTTCTTGGTTTCAGTCATGTTTATATAGCATTTCTGAAAAATTACTAAGGTAAATTGAAAGGTTTGTGTGTACGTTTTTAGTGTAGGTAAGCAAAATAACATGCATGTCTTTTATCTTATTACATGCAATATGATATGCATGTAACTCTGATTAAGATGCTGTTTTCTGTTCACTGATAAAATATGGGCTATATGCCAGGACAACAAGGTAAGGTAAAAACCAGTGGGAGATGATTAAGACTAGGAGCTCATAGTGGCTTTCCATTTGGTGTATTGAAAAGTTCTTCACCCAAACAGATTTTTTTTTATTGGCAACTAGCTTTCTCTGAAGTGTTCAATTAATATCTGAAAACTATCTACAAATAGATAAATCTAAGAAATTATCTAGAAACACTTCATTCTGTTTTCACATTAACAATAAGGTAAAGCAGTTGTCAATACTTGTCACAAATACTAAAAACACCACTGAAATTGCCAAGCAGGACAGATCTTTAACACAAGAAATTGCTGTTGTCCTCATTTTACCCCAAAAAAGAGGTATGCATGCTCTTGCACTTGTTGGCTAGAAGAAAGGTAGACTACTTGTTGGACTTACGATAGGCTTCTCTGAGAGCAATTACCAGAAGGTAATTGCAATCTGTTGGCATTGTTTAAAAGAAGATTAAAAATGATGATATAAAATGGTATTAGAGAGCTAAATAGTTCCATATTTGCAGGGAAACAAGTATGCCAGTCCATGGCTTGAAACAGAGAGAGCAGGTTTAGATTAGATATTAGGAAGAAATTCTTTACCGTAAGGGTGGTGAGGCACTGGAACAGGTTGCTCAGAGAAGCTGTGAATTCCAGCCCCGTTCCTGGAACTGTTCAAGGCCAGGTTGGATGGGGCTCTGAGCAACCTGATCTAGTGGAAGATGTCCCTGCCCATGGCAGGGGGATTGGAACAAGATGATTTTTTTAAGGTCCCTTCCAACCCAAACCATTCTATGTTTCTATGCTAGTTATCATCAGGATATGGAGTCATGGGAACTGCCATTTGTTCTCTAGATGGCTTCAAGTAAGTGGTTGAAAATAGCTGCGGAGTGATGTAAGATGTGCTTTGTTTACGTGAAGTTGTCGAATGTGTGGGAAGAGTTTTTCTGTTGAATGCTTGGCATGAACTTGGAAGAGTTACAACAGAGCAAAGTGGGCAGGTGTTGTTTTCCCTGAAAGCAATAGTGAAAGAATAAGTACTAGGTGGTTATTTGTCTGGATAAGATAACAAGGCAGTTTCGGGGTTTAAAGATCCTAACTTAAATATATCTGCGTGTGGTGATACTTGCAATGAATAGAGTCCTGCCTCCTGCGGGTAAGGAATATGAGTGCACATCCAAGGTCTGTAGCAGGAGAGGCAAAACACAAAAGAAAATCAGGGAAAGAGACTGCACAACAGGCAGCAGCAGGAAGACTTGACAACTAGGAATCAATCTAGTTCTGAGGAGTCAGGTTCAAACACGTGGAGCCTACATTACTGTGCAAAGGGAGGGTTATGCACTGCAAGGTAAAACCATTGCACAGCAGCCTCTCACTTCAGTTCATGACATTCCTCCTCATCTGTCTGCCTTTGCATAAGGCTGGCCATGTATTTGTTCTAAACCAGGGTGTTTTGTGAGCTTTCTGCCCTGAGTAATTTTCTTCCTATCCCTTTATTTTTATACCAAGGTGGCTTTAACAAAAGCTGTCTCCTTCAGTGTTGCCGGAGAAGGTTCTACTTCAATTGCAGCAGTTCACAGTTAATGTGTAGACAAGCACACCCTGTAAGTGCTGCACAGAGAATAAAACACTAGCCTTTATTTCATGTCTTTATTTTGCCCTTTTTAATGTCTTAAGTGAAGGTATCATTAGGTCATGATTCACTGAAATGGAGTGATAAATTCCTGAACAGAGCTATAAGTTTTACTTGTCATGCAGGGGTAATAGTTGATCTTTTGAAGCAATCAAGTCATCTTTTAGAAAGCCCGATGCAGTAATAAAACATCTGTGTAATAGTGAAATATGTTGTATGGTCACTGATGGCCTAAGCAGCATGCAAAATATTAGCCACAAAAGCAAGCAAGCGGGCAATTTCTGGCAACGTCTGGTGGAGCTGTGCTGGAATGGGCAGAAAGGGCACTTCTCCTTACTGCCATAGCTTTATCACTGTTTGCAGGTTTTTTATCTTGTCATATGGTATGAATATCAATTGTAACAGTACAATACAGAAGTATTAGCTTATCCACTCATATTCTCTAAAATGGTGTTACCATTAAAGTGTCATAAAGCTGTTCAAAATGACAAATATTTCTGGACCATATCAATCTTACAAATGGCTAATGCAAAATTTCTGAACAGAAAATATAATACGTTTTCCAGTGAACAAGCTGCAGCAAAACCAACTTAAATCTTTTGGGGCAATATAACTTTTCTGTAGTTTAAATAAAGAACTAAATAATTGTAGTTTAAATAAGGAACAATTAAATTGCCACAGGCTTTCCACTTTAGGAACAATTTCAGAGGTATATAAATTCAATAGCACTGCCTCTTTCTAAAAGTGACAGCCTCTGGAGCTATTTTCCATGCTTGGCCATACCTTCACAAGGACTCTCTGATATCAGGAGGAGAAAGTCATTCCAATTTGGGTAAGAGTGATGTATCAGCCCGGAGAGAGAAAATATGTCTTCACAGAGAATTACTTTCAAGTAAGTTTCTGGGATCAGGGGTTTTGAAGACAAGGGTTGTACGGAATGTCCGGAGGATGGCTAGCCAAAGTCACATCGCTAAACTCTGTTAAACTTGTAAAGACAGAAGTAATACTTCTTTTACTCTATACACAAAATCCTTCCACAGCAAACATGGGAGGGAGCTCGCAGAGTGCACATCAACACTAGGTTTATATGGATTACATACCCCATGTCAGCTGTACTGGATTGAGTAATTATTCTGTTAGGTAAAACGTGTACTTTTTCAAAGCTTTTCAGTAGTTTTGCTGCGTCTGAAAACTAAGCTGCTGAAAAGTTACAAATCCCCAAACCTCATCTTTATCTCAGCCAAAAATTAATAACCAGCAACATAAAGCAACTTGAAGACAAAATTTCAGGTATTCCTAACTCACATCAGCTGATACTTTCTATTATTCTCTGAAATGCCTTTCTTAGACTTTGTGTGTCTCCCTGGAAATGTCAGTACTTTTGTTATGTGGAATGATACATCCACTTACTCTTGCAGCGATTCTGTGGTGGTTGTAGTCTAACTAATACCTCCCCAAAGAAATCAGCTCTTATCTGCCTTCTCTCTGGAACTTGGTGAAGATATCATAGTCTGTAGGAAATAAGGTTAGAAGTGAGCTCCAAAGGTCATCTAATCTATCCCTATTACCTCAATATCACCTTCAGGGAATATGGCAATGGCATCTACTCCTCTTTTGTATTGTAATTCTTCTCTGCTTCATGACTTATTGGTGACAGAAACAGCGTTTTTTTGAAAAGTGCAGGTGTTATTATTCCTGGAACAACTTCTCTCTTTTATTGGAGGAAAAAATCAAAAATGTTTCTTGTTATCTGTCTGTGGCACAAAGGATTTCTGGATCATGTACTAACAAGACCAGTCTAGTCTATTCTCAGTATATCTGAAGAAGAGCAAACTAAAAAAACCCTAAAAAACTAGAAAACTTTCCAAATCACTTGTCATGTCTGCTATAATATAGGTCTCGATTTCTGTATGCTTTGACTGAGATGTGTTACACCAGATGAGTGTAACTGGATATACCTTACTTTTGATTTTGAGTTTTATTGGGTAGCCATTCATAAAGAAATACCTACATTTATGTGCTTCAAGATATAGGCAGCTAAGAATTGATACTTCTGAAAATTTAGATCTTAAACAGAAGATGCAAAACTGTTTTGGTATGCAGAAGCAAATTTTTCATTCTCAAATAATTTTGAATATAATATATTACACATTCTCAATGTAATTTTGAATGTACTTTTCTTCTGTCTTTACCTTCATAGTTTCAGACTTGAAAAGATTGTTAAGATCATTGACAGTGTATATCAAGAAGAGATAAACATCCACACAGCTTTGAAAATCTGATCCTATAGAGCCAGGGTATATCAACTCTATCATCTCCCTCTCTGATCTATTGAAATACCACCCTTCAGTGACTCTGAAGTAAGGATATTGTAATTCTTCAGACATTCCTGAAAAATTAATTTGATCCACAATCCATAATGTGCTTTTGTTTGAAAATTGGCGAAAGAAATTAATTTTAGTAATTGTATCAAGAAGGTGTCATTGACCTCCCTTTCTAGATCCATCTGAAAGCAGTATATCACAACTCAAAAGACTTCTTATAATAGCTAAATGTTTTTGTTGCACACTGAGAATCACAGAGTATGAAAATTGCATGGTTTATTTTGCTGGTGTTTTGAATTAGAAGTTGATGGCCTTTCTTTTGAAGTATTTAAAATGTTATCTTGCTATAATTCTATATTCAGTAAGATTGAATGAGAAGGTTGTGTGGTGTCACGTTATACAATTGCCTTTTAATTTCTTATTTCTTTCTTGGCAAGTAAATACAGTTTCTAAATGTAATTGGTGTAATTATATGCACTGAATAACTTTATGTTGAGCTTCATGTTATATCACATTTTCCATTTATATAGTTGATTTTAATTGTATATTACAGTCTTTAAAAGTCACTGCTTGTTTCCTTCTCTCATAGGAGAGTTTGACTGTTGTTGAACTCAGCTACATCTCCCAATTTAGTCAAAAACATTCTTTTCTACACTGATGTTCTTTTATCTACTTTGTATTAAAAGGAATGAGTTTATTTAGCATTCACATATCTGAAAAGGTAACTTAACCAAAATTTTGCACATATTTCCAATAAATGCACGTATTCATTGTCAGCATGAAATTGCGTAAGTCTAAAAAAAAGCCTATCCTGAAGTTAGGAGAAAAAACACCAAACATTGACACTTCTGATGTTTCTCTGATAATTGAGGTACAGGGCTTGTAAACAGTACCTGGGTCCTGAGTAGAGGAAAGAGAGGTGTGTGATCCCACTAGATCCTAGGCAGGTGGGGAGAAGTCAGCCTTCATCAGCTTCTCTCACAGTTGTGCAGTAGGGTTGTCTTCCTTCCCTTTTCTGTTGGTGATTTTATAGCACATTCTGAGGGAAAACATTATAATGAACAATGTCCATTTGGGATTGTATTTTTTCCCAAATAAATGTAGTGGTTTTTTTTATTCTGATCCCTCCCGCATTTTTTTCTATTTTTTGGGGGGTTTTAGGGGTTTTTTTGTTGTTTGTTTGGGTTGTGGTGGTGGAGATGGTGGGGTTTTTTGCTTGTTTTTGTGCTATAATCTCCTTTCATACCCCTGTTATGGAAATGTTGGTATTTAATGTAAGCTGTTCATCAGCATGTTCCTCATAGATTTCTCCTTTATTTGACATGATGTATAGTTAACTTTTTAATTTTTCAGCAAAATTTTTGTGAATCATTTGTATTCCACTGATTATGACTTTTTTATGCCTTTGTAAAATATTTAATAAAACAGAAAATTGGTAGGTAAAAAACCTTTTCCAATAGTACTTGCTGAGGTCTGTATTTGATCATATTCTCTCCAGCTTCAGGCTTACAGTTCCTGTTCAAATTGTTTCATGTGACCTCTTCATGTCTTTCCGAAACACACCCTGTATTCTGGAATGAGGGTGCATTTTTACATCATTAAGATGACACGTGGTTGAAATTTTGCATCACTGTTGCTTTTGTTAAGTCTTTGCACAGAGCAAAGATACTGTTGTCCTCCAGGATCTGTGTGTCTACTGTGCCAATTCAGAGAAAGGCAAAAAACCCACAAAACCCCTAGACTGCCTAGAGTTAGTAAGAACATTTTCTTGCACAAAGAGCAAGGGAGATAATCAAACATATAGTCAATATCTCATATTAATAGAGAAGCTTCTGTAGGTAATTTTTTGTAAGAGTAAAGTGGGTATGCAGCGCTGCTGGTGATATTTTGCTGTATGAACTGCTGGAAATCAAACCTACTGTGTGTAATACAGAAAAACGACGACACTGTAGGTGCTTTCGTGCTGTAGCCTAGTGACAATTTTGGTCAGGGTTAAATGGATTCATTAGGTTCCATTAAAGCAACTGTAAATCTGAAATTTCAGCGATTTTAATGTACATTTCTTTTCACGAACTCTGAATTTTCATACTCTGAATCAGGACTGTTTAAAAAATCAGCTTAGCAAAATTGTTGAGAAATTATGTATATAAGCATTTTTAGAATAGTAAAGGCTGTGCCTCTATTTTAGGCCAGTCAAATAAATATGAATGTCTTCAGATTCTTCAACAACTAGCAGCAGGTGAAGGTTTTCTCTGCCTTTTCTTCTGATGGTTTGTCTGCAGCAACAGGAATGAGAGACGTTAAAAGAGTGGCAGGAGGAGGTAGAAATACCAGTGATAATTCAATCTAATGTAATTTATTTAAGACATTTTATATTGACCTCACTTAGGATATCAAATGCAGATCTATTAAGTATATTTTAATGCAAATGATAGCATTATTTTAAGAAGATCACTTTCACCTGTAGTTCTGCAGGACTCTTCAGTCACTATCTGCTTTAGAAAGTGCTACTAGAGAAAACATGAAACAAACCACCCTAAAATTTCCACATATAGTTTGGGGCACAAAAATGGTAGTTCCAGTTTTCCAGTGCATAAATGTTGAGCAGTTTGACTTAAACTAAGTGTAAAGATTTGTGTGTTGGGAATTTCAATGTGTTATGAAAATATGTTATTTCTTTACTTGAGTGTTGGCTGAAGATCTTATTAACAGACTACCTGTTCCCTACACTCTGTACTAAAATCCTGCATCGAAAAGATTTTTAAAGGCTTGAAGATTTTCTTTTTCTGTTGTTCTCCAGAACTGAAATTTTCTCATTCAGCAAGAGCTGATGAATAACGTTCTCCTATGGCGTGTTCCATAGACAATGTCCTTTTTCCAAAATTGCTGCTACCTCCTATTGCTCTCAATGGGATTGAAGCCACAGTTGCCCTCAGCAAAGATACACTTCTGCAAAATGACTAATGCTTCCCATTGTTTCCAATATGAGTGGAACTGCTCTTAGATAGGATAATTGTTCCTGAAGCACAGGAAATAACAAAAAACTTTAGCCAGCAATGGTGACTGTATCAGAAATGCAGGATGAAGATGTTAATTTGTCTTTCTTAATTAGTTTTATTTAATATAAAATTGCAAATACTGTTATATGAGAATTGTATGAAGTTGCAAGATTGGTAAAACTAAAATGTTGTGGGAGATGTAGCTGAGTCCAGTGATACATTTATTTCTGACAGTTTCTTGGGTTTATAATTTTTTTTTAAATTTGAGTGCACAGGCATGTACTGGTTTTACCTTTCATCATTATTTTACCTTATCTTTTCCACTATCTTTCATTTAATATAATACTTTTTGAGGGAGTTTTTGCCAAAAGATTAATAAGGAGAGCAAGTGTTTGGGACAGCAGATTAGATGCCGATCTTAATTATTCAGAAATATAAGAAACAAATTACTATATTCTACTAATATATGTTGTACTCATTAAAACTGTCATCAAATAAACCCAAATGTAGCTCACTGGCATCGTTTAGATATTATAATTAAAACAAATTAGTATAAAAATTTTATTATACATAAAATGAACACAACCCACATTTTGTTAATTAGTAGATATTTAGTACATTAGATTGTCTTTTGAGTCAATAATATCTGTAGTTCAGGGATGTTTCTGTTACCGCTATAAGCCTTAGAAGTGTCGCAGGGACTTGAAGTGGTTTTCCCTATTTCAGTAGCTTTTCCTTTTTCAACTTCTTTCAGGGTTTACTGTGTACCTGACAAATTGTAAGAACAAAAAGCAGAGTAATCATTCTTTAAAATCATTAAGGATTAGTTAATGTCAATGCTTTTAAAGGGGGAAAGTGGAATACACTTCTTTGTATGTATTTATTACTGCTTTCAGATATCTGAAAATAGAGTGTTTGCTGCTGTTTGATCTCTTGACGTCAAACTGGTTCTTGCTGGAGGCAACAGTGCCACTAGAGCATTTCGACCTTGTTTTCTTCTATTTTGTCCTTTTTCATGCCATTTGGTAATGTAAACAGGGAATACACATATTTTTAAATTACAATTGCAAAACTAAGGCCATATATTATTTCTAAAGTGAAAAACCGAAGAGGTTTTTTTTTTCTTTTACTAGGGTTTTGCTAGTGAAACTTGTATTGATAGCTTCAAAGCATATGTAGTAATCTCAAAGGACTATGACATGATCACAAGAGAAGAAATGTAAGAGTTGTAAAAACAAGTAATAAATGTGGAATGCTTCTATTCCCTGTCATTTTCATGAGTGCAACTTAATGGACTAGTGAACCCTTACCTGGTTTTTAGTGGTGAAAGATCAGAATTATCTCCTGTCTGTTTAATTTCTTTGTTCACATTGGTGGTTTTTGGTATTCTAATAACATAGAAGCATTAAGATCTCATACCCATAATAATATAGCTCACCATTTCTAATTCGTGACCTCTTCTCATAGAATTGTAAAACAATAGCCACAAAATTTAAAAATTAATTCATCAAGAATATTTAAATCCCTGGCTTTATACATTGGAAGGGAAACAGATGTCCCAGGCCACGAAGTGGGTTGTCTTCCCTGTGCTGGGATAATCTAACAGTCAGCCCAGAGAAAGAATGAGGGGCCAAAGGGTAGAACACTGGTTTGTTCTATAATACAAGCTCTTTCAAAAGAGATTATAATATTTACTGACCATAGCATAACTAAATTTAGCATTTGTTCATGCAACAAAAAAAAAGGAAAAATTCATTGGATACTAAACTTCAATGATGAATTCATGCACACCTAAAGAAAGGATAGCATTTTAGGAGGGTCATGTCCTAAAATAGTGTTGTGTTCACAGGGTCCAAATTCTAAGCAGTTAAAAGGATAAGCTGAAGCCAAACAGTTTGTGGTTATTTGTTTGAATTGTAATAGTTTGTAGACGTTTAAAACTTAGGTGATGAATTTAGAGATCTAAAACCTTTGGGTTTCCATTAGAGTCAGTGGGAAAGGTATCCATTTCCAGAGTAGTTCAGAAAACCTGACTGAGATTTCTACTCTGATTTCTTCTTTCTACATGGATTATCTAGGAAGCCAAGGCTAAAACCATGTCCTAGTATTGCTACTTAAGTAATGTGGCTAAGCATAGGGTTCGAAACCACTCTCTAGTACCTGAACATATGGTAAGAGGTATTACCATGGAGAGCAGTAAGTGAAAAAGATAGAGAGAAGGTGAGGCAGAGTCTACCCCAAAGCAATGAAATGACTTTCTGAAGACAATGTGGAAAGTCCCATGTTTATTCTGAAATAGAATATGGATTCACACCTTGAACTGTGTGAAAACAATGGAATGTGCCGATATCGCCCCTCAGTTCAGGAAGGACGTTGAGATGCTTGAACATGTCCAAAGGAGGGCAACAAGGCTGGTGAAGGGCTTGGAACACAAGCCCTGTGAGGAACGACTGAGGGAGCTGGGGTGGATTAGCCTGGAGAAAAGAAGACTCAGAGGTGACTTCATCACTCTCTGCAAAGTACTGAAAGGTGGTTGCAGTCAGGTGGGGGTCGGTCTCTTTTTCCAGGCAACAACTGACAGAACAAGAGGACGCAGTCTCAAGCTATGCCAAGGGAAATTTAGGTTGGATGTCAGGAAAAAGTTTTTTACTGAAAGAGTGATAAAGTACCGGAATCGTCTGCCTGTGGAGGTGGTGGAGTCACCCTCCCTGGCTATGTTTAAAAAAAGATTGGATGTGGCACTCGGTGCCATGGTTTAGTTGAGGTGCTGTTAGGGCTGGGTTGGACTCGGTGATACTGGAGGTCTCTTCCAGCCTGGTAATTCTGTGATCTGCCTTACATAGAGAGGAAAATAAGGAAGGTATGAGGTGCAAGTGACTTGCTTATGGTCATATGGCCAGTGTGTAGCAGCTTCAAGAATTACACTAGGTTTTCTTCCATTCACAAGTTATATTTGCTGTCCTACACTGATTCCAGTGCAAATTTCTCTAAGACTTAAGATTTACTCTTTCTCTATTAAACTGATAGTTTTCTGATGGATCTAGAGTTGTTGTGAACTGCTAAATAGGAGTCATGGAATATGGCTGTATGCTTTTTTGTAGAACAACAGAATTTGTCATACTCCTATCAGAAAGAACATGTCAAATTCAGTAGTGACCATTCCTTATGTTGCAGAAAAGTAGAAATCTCTTCCATATTCTGTGCATTCATGCAGTACTTAATGTGAAGACATTCTTTTTCAGAACCTGCAGAAGTCAATGCATTGTCTGATGCACGATACTCAGTGATCTTATTTAACATGCATAATTATGATCTATGGATCATAATTGTCGTAACTGGTTTAGATTTTTAATGTGATTTATATCAGCATTTTCTGGTGTATACAATTTCAAAACTGAGCCGCAGCGTTGGATATAATGCAGTAAATTCACATGTTGCTTCACTTGCAACAGTGCTCTCATGTGTGGAGAGGTGAGGTCTTTTTTGCTGTTTAATGACAATATCTTACTGCATTTTTATTTTTCCAGGTCTTTTCAGATAATTCTATGTTGTATGTAATTTCTTCTTCAGTTACATTCCTTTCTAAAACTACTAATTGTTATTTCAGTTTGAGGTTTTTTAGGCAACTCATAGTATTGGAATAATGTGTACCATACTTTGGGATGCTGAATACCAAAAATAAGGGAGGGAGAGGGGAAGGGGAATATTTTCTGTTGCCTGCTAAAAACCTTTCTGATGATTTTAGCCATTATTTTTATTTGTATTTTGCTTGTTGTATCATTTCCATTGCATTCAGTTTAGATGAGTGGAGTAAAGCAAAACGATTTTTCTAGTCCTTGCCATGATGTAGATCAGAATGAAAGGTGGGTGACTCATCTAATTTGCACAGTGGCACAAGATAAAGAACAGGTTGCTTTAGTATGACAACACTTCTTTATTTTTAACTTTGCATTAGCATAAGGAACTCTTACATATGCCATAGTAAAGTACTGCCTTTCCTTTCATATATGGCTATGTGTGTGTGCACGTAGTATGAAACCCTGACTCACACTGATTTCAATTTTCATATGAGTAATATTAATGATTCTTCCTTTCTATTTAGGAAATACACAGCTCAGCAACAGAATGAATTTAAGCCAACTAATGTACTTTAGACTAAATTGTATTGTCATAATGTGTCCTTAAATTTAATATTGACTTCATTATTTTTACTTTTTTTAAGAAACTTTTTTACAGTACTAATTTAACCAAAGATACAAGTAATAAGAAAAAATGAAAGTATGTAGCCAAGGCGCATGGCCAGATCAATAACAATTTGTTGGAATATTAGGGAAACCGTTCAATGGTGTACATTCCATTAGTGCTTAATGCAATCACATGTCAAGGCATGCACAGTTTCCTGGATGTTGTATTAGAATTGTTTATTACATAAACGTAGAAAAAGTTATGTATCTCAATAATCCGTTTTTCTGTCATTAATTCATTTTTTTTGTCCTTAATAGTATGATATTACCTAATTGATATTTAGGATTACATGATATCTTTTTTTTTTTTTTTTTCACTAAATAACTTTTTTAAGACTACTTCCTTGAGGACTTTGGAAAGAGCCACTCATTTTTATGTCTTCCAGAAACTGATTTTGTTGAGTCAAGGCATTGTTTATGTACTTCCCAAGACTGGCAGTCTATTGCAGTAACTCTCTGTTCCAACAAGTGATAGTAAGACCTCTGAAAATATTTTTGGATTATGTGAGTTACCCAGAATTTGTAGTTTGAAAATATTCTCCTCAAGAGGGGACCATTCTGCAAAACACCACGCTCAAGACACTGTTTTGAGAATGCCACTACACAAGTTATATTTTTAAACTGCTGCTAATACAAAGTGCAGAAATCCATAATCCTTAATTAATGTACCTTGTCAAGAGCACCTCTCGATGCCAGAACCTCTCAGGTTTGTTTTACACTTCTTCTCCCATATTACGTATAAATAGATACTCTTACTCTGTAAGAATTTCCCCAGTGATGTGATAAATTATGTAAGTTTTGCATAGTTAGAGCTGTCCACACTATTTTTGCTATATCAATTTGTTGAATTTTTGTTTTGCAAAGTCCACACCTATTAGTAATTCTGGGAAAATATGAAGAAATTATACTAAGAAAGTTCCTGGGAATTTGCTCTTTATCCTGATTGCAATGAACTGAGTCACATCTGTGATTATGTCAGGTAACTCAGTTTCATGTGCATTTTTTAAAAGTACAGTGTAATCTGTTACTACTGTCATCCTTATCTTTACGAATGGTATCGGTAAAAGTGAGGCAAAAGTGGTATTTTTGGTGGTTAAGACTTTTGATGATTTCGATGATTAAGAGAAATGATTAAGAAGTTAAAAGTCTGATTAATGTTGAGTACTACCTGTATGAAGGATAGAAAATAACGATGTTATAACAAATTGTGTTCAGGTTGAGTAATGATACTTCATGATTTTAGTGTGAGGAAATAATTATATTTGGTCTAGCTTCTTTTGAACTTGGGGAAAATTCAGATTCGTATATAGATTTAAGTTTACAGCCAGGCTTTCCTCATTAAGGCAATCATTAATTTGATCATCAAACTAGAATAGAAGCAGCTGCTTTTCTGTTGTTACTTGCACTGAGATTTTTCTTTCATGATGATAATGACATATGTAAAGTGAAGCCTAAGGAACTTATATGCACAATAACTTACTAAAATTCAGTTTTGCTCATGCATATTTTAGAAGCTATTTCATATCTTAAAATCTAATTAACTGCACACTGAAGTTCTTTGAAGAAATATATTTTGAGTATCAGTGAGATCATTCGCTTTGCAGTGGAAAGGACCAAAAGGGAGCTGAAGAATGCTTATGCTTCACAAATCATCTTTATTTTTGTGTGAGCTATGAGGTTGTGTTTTAATACATGAAGTGTTCTTGTCACTTTAAAATAAGACTTACAGTTTCTACTTTAAAAGTCAGTACATAGATGAGATCAGCCATTGTATAGTAAAATATGATTTGCAAGCAATGCAACAGTGTTGTCTAAATTACAGTCCAATCTTCGTAAGTTCTTAGGCAAATCTATGTAAAGTTAATAACGAGTGCTTCCTGTAATCTTTCAAATTGTTATTCTGCAGTCCCTGAGTGACTGCTGAAATGGGAGTGGCCTTTGAGAAGATCTTAGCTAAATGTTTTCTCTTAATGACTATTTTCATACGCAATTAGCTAGTCAGACCTTCTATGGCAGCCGTGCAGTATAATCGATTATGCTTCCATGTTAATATTTTCATGTAAGAAGCCAAATTATATTTCACACTTGGAAATATTTTGCTTGTAATTTTAAAAATAATTGCAGAACTCTTAATTTTACATTTGTACATGATAACTCTTGAGAACTGCCAACTTTTATTTAGTTTCTCTTGAGTTTTCTGGCAGTAGTGATTGAAAAATTGAACTTAGGGAAGTTGTTAGATATCCAAGGCATCAGCTCATAGCAAAGCTGGCCTTCTCTGTACAGCAGAAACAACTTTCCAATCCACAGATAAGCCAAAAATACAAGAATCGTATGTTATTTAGAGTGCTAAAGGAAGGGGCCATGCTAGATTTTCCAAGAGGAACGAGGAGCTCTTTCAAACCCAGCTGTCTGAAAGACTCAAAAACTATGCACAGAGGGAATTTTTTCCCAGGCTCTAGTAGCAGCCATGTGCTCTGCCATACACATTGCCAGGACTTAGGGAACAAGCTGTTGTCAGGTATCCAGAGAGCAACACTAGCATTTCCATGGGTTTCAACTCTCTCACACTCCTAATCCATCAGGTTTGAAGATATAATCAGGAATTGCAATCTAATCTCCTTCTTATGTCATTGTATTATTCTTTTCTCTTTTTTTCTGCATTTTAAGCCAGCCAGGACCAGCTTTGTGAGTGATCAGTTGATTTTGAAGGCATGACCCATAAGCACCCATATCTATTCCATTTCCTTTCTCCTCTAAAACCATCCCCTTTGCTCTCCCTTTCCTCTTCTCTCTCCCACTTTGGTTCAAGGGGTATTGTTGGCCAGAATGACACTGAACTGTTCGAGATGCACAATGGGGCTTTGCTGGGCTGTGCTCCTCATTACCTGCACAGGGTCCAGTGCTCTGTGAGGAGGAGAGGGATCAGAAGCCAAAGCAGATCTCTGCTAGTCAGCTTGTGCAGCAGCAGAGCGGTGCTGTAGCTCTGACTTCCCTTACGGACGTCTGCACCCTGGACACATGCACTTTCCCATCCGTATTTTTTCCAAATGTTAAACCATCCGGGAAGGTATCCAGAAACTCTGCTGCATTTAGTGCAGCAGACCTAGAATTGTTCATTTGGAAGGTTTTCAGACCTGTCTGCTGGCGTCTGTCACCATGTGTACAGTACTGCCTGGGGTCAGCTTGACAGGGAATGTGCACCTCTGCGCTGCCGCACGGGGAAGAGGCGCTGGTTGCTTACCGGCAACTCTCCAGGTGCAATTTGAAATCGTTCCTGGTCTGCCGGGTTTGGTTGCAGTTCTGTGGCTGAGAGCAGCCTAGCAGATAGGAAATGTGCTATCTTACATATCCTTCAACTGAGCAGGAGGTTAGGTGAGGCTTGGATATGCTGTCTGTAGATGTGGGAGGGGGAAACTGCCTCTAGCCTGGAGCGACTCTCCTTGCGAATATACGTAGAGACAACTCATTTTGAAAAGGCCTGGTTGCTGGAAACATTCTCTTTTTTTTTTCTGTTTTAAAGATTAATTAAGCTTTAAATGCCTAAAAAGATCTAGAGTTAATTACTACGTAATTATAATTTTTTACCAAATAGTCTCTCTGATGTGTAGCAGAAATAAGCAAGATACAGAAGTTCACTTCTTTTAATATTTCTTCCAATTCCATGGGAGCCCTGGTGGGGGGAATATTTACCATACAGATTTTTTGATACACAATTTTGTGGTGTGACACATTTTTATTGAGGACAGCCGAGGAGAGTAGCTACATCTCCCTTGTTTCATAAGCGTGAACGGGAGATGCAAGCATACTACTGCAAAGGCAGTCACCACATTCTGCAATTATCATGCTAGCTGCTCTGAAGCAAGGACAGAAGAAAACCCAGGTGTTTTGGAAATTGTACAGTAAAACCTGGCCTCGATAGAGTGCTACTCTACTCGCTGTTGTATCTAGTTTATTTATGGCTAGAGAAGATACATACTATTCTTGAATCTAAATTGTCTGTTCTCTGCTTTATCACTGACTCCCTGGAAGTCAGTGAAGTTACGCAAAGGTTAAATCAAGGTGAGATTACAATTGGAATTTTCACACTGCAAAATGATATATACAAAATTAATACTAGGCTATGAAAAAAACCATGTCAAAACCAACATTGAACCTTATTACATGTTTCACTTGTAAGTGGTTATTATATTTATGTGCATATATATGAACTGCTAGGTCCTAGGAAAGCACTCAGCGTTGGTTTAGTTTTGCGGTTTATACGGATTAACAAGAGAGCAAACGTCGGTTTTAGTCATGGTGACTTGTATGTGGTTTCATGATATGACCATCTGTCTAATGCAGCAGACATTACCTGCAATTCCCTTAAAATGATGCAGTACCTATCATAAGAACTGAGGTTGTTTGCTTTTTAAAGGAACAGCATGATAGCACTTGGCAGTACGCTCCAGTTTACCAGCTAATAGGTCAGACAGGCTAAGATGGCTCTTCTGTCCAAACAGAAGGGTTGAATGTGTTGCTCCTCTCTTATTTCTGAAGTGTGTAATCTAGTTCCACAGACCATCTGCTTGGTTGCTGTAATATTTCTGCTCTTTATCCTGCCTAACAAAACTAAGGTGTACAACAATACCCAGGGGATAATTGGAATGATGCCTTTAAGCCACATTTGTGTATTTTTCCTGTTTTCCTGTTCAGTCTTTTTGGCAATAGATACATAGATGAGTGCATTTGATATTTAATCTTTCTTTTCTAAAGAAGGAAAAGTTTTGTTGCCCTAAGAAGCAGTATTGCAGCAATGGTAATTTGTTCTCTTGCACATACAGTCCCAAAATTTTTGGCCAGTAATAGCATTTTATTGTACCGGTTTGTTTCAACAGGGACAGCTGACTTTTTTTTAAAAATCTGATATTGCAGTGTGATATTGCTGTTTTGCTGTGACTAAACACATGCTTTAGTCTTTTGTTTTGAATGAAAGTATCACAGCATTATGTAGAGGCTATCATAATGTGTTGCCCCTCTACTGGATAGGGTAGTTTGAAATTCCTATGGTATAGAGATCAGTTCAGTGGAAAGGGTGGTTTATTCTGGAGTATTTATTTAATAAAGAAGAAAAAAAGGGGAAAACCCAAGCTGAACCTTTGGAATTGTTATTAAATAAGAGGAACGCGTTTATACAGACAAACTGGCATGGGTTCCCAGAATGCAAGTCTCAGAGCATTGTCAGAAAAAGAATGGTGTAAAAACATTCTGTCATTGGTTGAAACTTAAGTCAGATGGCAAATCTGTAAATAGACGTGCGATGTTCACTCAAGTGCTGTGACTCTGAGGTGAAGTGAACGGACCCGGCACTGCCACGGTCAGGGCTGTAACACTTTGGAGCCACTCTTGTGGAAAGAGAAGCCGGAGAGGACAGAAGGTGAGCAGTGATTGCATTGGTCGTGTCAGGCTGGTCCTGGGCATTTTGGTACTGGCAGGCCTGTCAGAGCAATGACTGCCCCCGAGGAGGTTTCAATTCCGCTGGATGCTTTGGAAGTTACTTTGGAGGTACAGTTGTTGAAAGAGAAGCTAGTAGTAATAATTCTGCAAACCATTGCTTCCCATAAGGACTCTGGGATGGAAGAAAAATACATGAATACATGGTGTGTTTTTATATTTTTTATATATATATATACATATATTTTTTTTTTTTTTTCAAAATCCCAGCTTCCCTGATGTGCTTCTAGGTGATAAGTAGAAAGCATTTGAAAAACTGTTATCCCAGTGCCACATTTTCATTGCAAACCGTTTTACTCAAGTCAGCGCAGCCTTGACTCTATCAAAGCTGCCACCTTTGTTTTGTTTACTGTCTTATTCTTGTTTGGAAAGCAGGGAAGTAGCGTGCAATTAGGTACAGAGTTTCTGGTGGAGGATATCAGAAGAGTGGCACTGGAAGTCTCCATGTCTCAAACAGTTATCAGCTTTCTCATCTTACTAAAGGCTGCCATACTCTCTTCAAAATTTTCTTAGTTTCTTTGTGTCACAAAAGCACTAACCAAAAGAGGAATACAATTACTGGGGGGTTTTAAAATTTTGAAAATAGTTTCTGAGAAGTTGAAATGGGCACAGCTAAATGGGAAATTACAAGACCCTCTAGACAATGGAGAGTATTTTGTTTGTGTCTTATCACTCTCATGTTTCTTGTCAAACTCTGGAATAATAATTCTTGTTTAGGGTACAAAACACGGTAATCTAATTGAATATTTACAAATATCCATTTGGTCCAGATGTTTTCACAGTGACACTAATGTATAATGTCACTGAAAACAGGATACCTTCTGCTTTTCTGTGAGTCTTTAGACTTCATTGTCCAATTAAGTCTGAAACCGAAGGGAAAAAAGAAAAGGTAAGACATATGTCATACCACTTGCGATCATTTTTGCTGTGCAAATCATCATTTTCTTATTAGGAAAAATAATAAAAGAAGGATGATCCTATTCAAAATTTTTTTTTGTGACTCTTTTGGGTGGAATCTGCTGGCCTGTGCACTTCAGATTTAACTTTACCGTGGATCTGTCTTCCTTACCAAATGGATTGTAATTTTCTGAACCAACCTTTCCACTTGAGGCTAATCCTTTTAGGAAGAGGTAATTTTCCTGTTTATCTTAATTGACATGTTCCCTAAATTTCAATCTCTGCATTAACTTGACCTTAATTATGTGGCCTCATTGATAAAATGAAGGTTACCCAGGCAAGCTCCATGCATGATTAATATTTTTTCTCGTGTTTGTAACAATTAAAAATCTGAACCCTCTTCCTAATCTTTACCTTCAATCATTTCTAAACATGAGTGTAAAGAATATTTATGGTGGTTTTTGGTCTTGTTTAGGTTCTTAAAAAAAAAAAAAATTGTATCTGAGATAAATACTTCGATGTAAATCTGTGTATTACCATGTCTCTCTTTTCATAAGAAAAGTATGCTTTGATTTTGTAAATGCCATCATTTAGTCTTGATAGGTTTCTACTGCTTAATTTTTCATTTTTTTAAATTAATTTTTCTCCAGTCGAACATGCAGTACATGCAGTAATAGATTATTACAAGTTGAAAGTCTTCTAGTACTGTCAGATAGACTGGGTTAATCTGAAAATTTGAACCATTGAGTCATAGCTTTTAATCACTATTTATCTGAATATAATTTGATTAAATACTTCTAATTTGAGCTACAGTTACTATGACTTTAACTTAGAGCAAGCAGTAAATGCCTAAAATTCATGCGTTAGAAATTCATTCTCCCAGTCACAGAAGGCTGAGCAGTCTTGCAAGTAGGAGAGGACTTCATGCTCCAGGTGTTTCTGTCCTGTACAATTGAGTTGTTAGTAAGAGACTACAGTACTTTGGGAAAATCTAGCACTGCTGTTGTTATCAGTAACATTCACAGCTGGTTTGTAGTAAAATGCAAGACGCTCTAGTCTGTGAATAAATATCTTTCTGACTGCACAGGATGATAATTGCTCTGCCTGCACTTTCTTTGGCACCTACTTATCTCAGCTGAAATGATTGATAAAAATATTTTTGTACTGACGTTGAACACTTCTAAATTATATAATGATTTTTGTATTATTTCACATTTACTCCGAAGAAAGTTCATGCTAAATTGAGTTTCACTGCTGTCAGTATCTTTATTAATCAGAATAGGAAAAGTATGGTGTATTTCCCACCTTTTTGCACAAGATCGATTTTTACAGCAAGACTTCCTCTTTCTTTTCTTGGAGCGACATGGAGAGTTATGTACGAGGATATCAAGTGACTGACTTCAAACAGAAGACAAATTCACTAAAGTGAAAATGATTGTGATAGTTCTCTAATTTCCCCCACAGTGTATGTAAAACTGACTTTTAAAGTGTTTAGTGGATAATGGATCATGTAAGGTCAGTACTAGCCATAGCTGTTATGGCTATTATTTTCTCCTTTCATGGGAGGGTGCTCAGCAAAATGAGATTGTCACGCTCTTTTTTTTTTGAGAGGACAGCGACAGACAGTTAAAAGCCTCTTCATGTAAGGATGTTATTTCATAAAGACACCAGCACTGGATTATCCCCTTCACTTTAAACTTCTGCCAGCTTGTACAAAGAGATAAAACAAAATAGCCCCAATCCCAGGGGTGGAGAAGTGCTGGCCAGATCTGCCCATGTCCACAGCTTTCATTTTGATTAGTCACATGTGAGGAAAATTCACTTAGGCTGAGAGGTAAATTTAATACCAGTTATGCCCATGCTGTTCATATCACAACCATTTTCACATGATGCCACTTAATTCCCTAAGAAGCAGAAAGGTAAATCGGTGGCTGGCCAGCTAAGGTGTCATAATGCATTAGGACCAGGGCTCGCTGCAGGGGATAATGGTTCTGATTGCTGTTGACTCATGTCTCCACCAACTGCCTCATGTAAAATAAGTGACATTTAAAAGGCATCAAGATGTGAGAAGAGGTGAAAAAAAAAAAGGGAAGAAGGAAAAGCAGAGTACTAAACTTGCCACTTGAACATAAAGTCCCTTTTTCACCCTAAGTGGTATAAAAATGATAACTCAACATGCCATAGGTGACCTGTGCTGTGCTTTGAACTTCCTGTCTTGTGTTTTTAGAGAAAATCTGTAAAATTGCTTCTGGGAACTGCTCCAACATGTTATCATTTATTTCCCATTTAATTTTTTTTTTTACTTTTTTTTTTTTGCCCTTGGATATCAGTCTATTCATCTTTTAAAAAGCTTAAGACTGAATCAAGTTAGGCAATGGTATACAACAAGAGGCAGCCTAGTCTCTGAAGGCCCATTTAAGTCTATTTTTATAAAAAGAATCAAATTCCAGTTTACAGTAAGCATATGCTTCAGTTGACATCTGTTTCTAAGACTTGGATGCTTTGTTTGCATAACAGGCACCAATAAATGGCCTTGTTTTAAGTCTGCTCACTCAGTTGTATTTGGGTTGTTCAGCTGGGGATTTGAGTTGCAGCTGATCCCCTACCGCTCATAGCAGATACTAAAGGGAAGAAAAAAAAAAAAATCTGAGAAACACAGTCTTATTTATTAATGCAGATTTCAGCATTCCCAATAAACCACTTTCTTTTTGTTGGGCGACTACTAAATACTTGTTTGCCCAGGTAGAGGAGCGTTTGAAAGTATCAAGTGTTAAAGATAATAAAAAGTTGTTTTGTTTTTTTTTAATGTTGTATTTAATACCACTTGTATCGTTCTCCACTGACAAAGCCTGGTGCATGTAATGCTGGGAATTAAATGGATGCTATGCGTAAGAAATGCATTTGTTATGGCAACATATATTATAGCGATTTTTGAACATTACTTTTGGTTTCATTAAGCGCCCGTGCCCTACTGGTGACACGGTCTAAAATGTTTTGTAAGCAAAATTTAATTCTATCTGCTTTCTTGGGAAAGCAAATTCTGCACTTCTCAAGGGAAAATTCAGAAGTGTATGTGTTGCTTCTTTAGCTTGCAGAATATAAGCCTTCCTCTAGGAAGTGAAGCATTCTGTTGCAATTACATGGTATTTCTCTCATATGTATAACATAATTTAAATACATTTCTATGAAACCTACGAAATGCCTGTAAAGAGTACAAAAATGTATCTGTAATATCACAACTCTATAATTACCTAGCTTAATAACTACTGTAGTTTTTTAAAAGCAATAATATCAGCACTGCTTCCCTGTTAGTGTTTTGAACTTCCTCCCCCCCCCAAATTATTGCAAAGTGCTCTCTAGTACTGTACAGAATATGTAACATATTTCAAGTGGATTTACTTATCAACTTTTCCTAGTGGTACCAACAGCAGTAGTGTGAAATATATCTACTCCATTTACTCTTATCCATTGCACCTACTTTCTTTTTCCCTTTAATTTTTATATATGGTAAAAATTTCATTGAAGAGAGATTTTAGATGACAGGACTGTAATTTTAAAACCAATAGAAGAGGTGTAAGCAATTTGAGCTTAGCTGAAGCATAATCTTAGGTTGTCAAGAAGAAACCCATTCTCCCTATGCTAATCAATCAGTATATCAACCAACCAATCATCTCCTCAGCTTAGCATATATCCTAAGGTTTGATATATCTATTAACTGCCCATCATGCAGCTGGTCTCCGGTTGATGAGATTCCCCCTATCTTGGCATTTGGAGGCAGACAACTGAGCTATCACAGCCTCAGATAAATACTAAAGTGGAGATTTCAATCCTGCTCCTGATAGCAAAGACAATCCAGGAATATAGAACATATTTTTAGAAAAGAACACATAGAGAATTACATTTTCAACAGTGTGTTATATGTGAAAATTGCATATATTTCATGATCCCTTCTTCCTCCACCCCCTCCCTTCCCAGAAGTAGCAGGAAATTACTCTTATATTGTGACTCAAACTCTTAACAGAAAAAGAGAACAACAAGAAAGTGCTAAAATTAGTTGTTAACTGCTAATTACTATAATGGTGTTATACAACTCCTTTAAAAAAAAAAAAAATGGTTTTCCTCATTATTGCAGCATTATTACTCTATTGATGAAGAGTTATATGAAAATAGTGTGTCACCACATACTTAAAGCTTAGGGGAAAAGTTTGAATTTCAGAAGATTATACACCTGCCTCTCCATTTGTGAAGTCTGAGCTCAAAACTCATTAAGTAAAAACATAAACTAGGTATTGAAGAGTCCGCCTGCTAATATGGAAGTTTGGCATGAGATTTAACATAGTGTTTCAAGGTGCAAGAAATGCTGTAGAAATTGATGACTTACTGTGTTGGCTTTGCCATTAGTAAAAAACTGCCTCAAAGAATAAAATGGCCTAGATTGCATTTTGGAAAATCTTGCTATTCCCTAGGGAGAATCCTAGGGTCGCCCAAGGGTCTGTGGTCACCATGGAATGTAATGTAGCACACGAGGGACAGGTCTCCCACTCAAATTGCAGTATCAACAGATGAGGCCAAATTTCTGTGCTGGCATATGACTGAGCAATTCCTGAAGTCAGAGGATGTGTGCTCACGTAATTAAAAATTTGATCAATTCTCCTTCCCGATCTACCAACAATAAACGCAAGCATATTGTTATGAGGTTAGCTTATAGGCTTTTTCATGCTTTCGTTTAATTAAATTGAGTGTAATGATTTGCTTTGCTTTTTGTTCCTTTGTTTCTGAGACTCAAACCACTGGATGTTCTGAGATACATTCTCTCAACACTGAAAAATGGCGTTAAGTCCCCAAGCTATATACCTTAGTCAAAGCACATTGTTCTTGACATGAGAGCACTTCTGTGTCAGAGTGTAGGAAAGTAAGTTTTTATACGTCTCTGCAATGTTTTTCAGAAGAATTCTTGTAGCACCTGTCTGCATTTTTATGCCTTGTAAAACAAAAATGTGGTCAGTTAGGTCATGATTTAGTACAGAAACATGGAAATGTGAAAGTAATCAGGGAAAACATGTCAGGCTACTTTGAAGACTAAATTCTACTCTTATCACCTTTGTATCCTCCGTTTCCATAACCCACTGAAACACTGATTTCCTGGTAAGGTTTCCTTTGGATTTGACCCTACAAAATGATTCAAAGCACTAACATATACTAATATAATAAAGGCTACTTTGTTTCTCAGAAAGACCATGCATATTTTAAATTCGAGGCTGGTTCGTTAGCCAGGATACACAGGCATAATACCAGCTGAAGATCTGGCCCATTGTATTTAATGGTCATGAAAAGTGCCAGACCAACAGCTGTGGTTTTTGAAACCTCTTCAGGCAAAACCAGCTATGAACAATGGTAGTGTGAGTTCTCTTGTGTTGCCCTGTGAATATATGTCAAACCTCACCTGACAGGACCTGGAGGATCCTGAAATCCTTGGCCTTTCAGAAAAAAAAAAGTAAATATTTTCCTTTGATACAGATTTGCCCTCTTACAGTCTAAATTCATATGGAATGTGGATCCATAAATAGATGAGAAGTCTGGTTCATCTTTGTGCAGCATCGTCACTTTTAGAACTCGTTACAAGTCTTATTCCATGTGAAAGATGAAAACAAGGTTTAATGATGTAGGGAGATTTTGGGCACCTGCTGCAAGATGCTTGTCAGTAGTGTAGACTTTTGAAAATTGCACACTTAGCACCAGTTGAAATTACCCCAGGAGAAAGAATCAAGGCCTCTTCAATACAGGGACCTGACAAATTCATCTAAGAATGTGAAGATGCATTGGTCACCATTTGCCAGTACGTGAAATTCAGAGTACTAAGATACACTGTTTTGTTAGACAAATATTGTCCAAAGCCTTCAAACTGAACTGTGCATGCAATTATTATTTCCACTTGTGCCCAATTTATATCTCTTGGCTGTACAGAACAGACACTTTTCTAATGGTTTTGTTAACTGAATGGTGGAGTTCGATAAAGGAGAAAAATATAAGTCAGAAGCTGTTGGGACCAAAAAGGTATCGTCTTTGTTTAGTTAATTTGATGAGAAAGAACCAAACAACAAATCACAAACCAAACAGAAGAAATCCAAGCTCTAGACACTACTTCTGAACACAACCAAAATTACCCAACTAAATTCCACTTTATTTATCTCGAACATTACATAAGGGTGCATAGGGCAGTTACACGAACTTCCACGTTCTGTATCAGATACTTGAGGAAGATAAGCAATATCAGTAACCAACGTTAATCTGCATGTTTTTACCTTCTGTCTACTTCTGATATATCTCTAAACCTAAAACAACCACAAAACCCCATGGAAAAAAAACCCAAAACAACATAAAAAACCCCCCAACTAGTTCCCTCGCTTCATCTATAGACAAAGTGAAACTAGGATATTGGAATTGACAAAATAGAGCTACAAGGCTACAGCCGAGATATGGTTGATTGTATCTATAAGCTATTGTGAATACTGGAAAAAGGCAGTTATTTAATTGAGCTATCCAACGATTTGCCTGGATATGGTTCTTTAAAATCTTCCTTTTTCTATTTAGTTTCTTGTTTGTGAAGCAAATAAATATGTATGCACTCCAGGTTTATTGTTACATATTTAAATGGTACAGTTCAAATATCATTTGAATATTCTTTTTCTACGCTTCTCAGAATGAGTGCTCATTTAAATCAGATATTATGAAAACCGGATGACTAATCCTAAATTCAGGTGTACTACCACTCAGGCTAGGCAGATTGCTAGTTGATCATGCTAAGATGCTTCCTTATCCATTATTGGATCTGAAAAAGAGGAGGATTAAGAATTATCTGACTTCTCAGTTAATGTGCAAATCATCTAAAAGCTCAGCTTAGAAAGGTCTTAGAAAGCTGAACAGCACTAAAATAATAATAATGTCTTAAGATTTTTTAATAATATAAATGTGCCGTATCACATTTTTAGAGTGAAAATAGAGTTTTGTGGTTTCTATCTCAGATAGTCTTTTATCTCTCTCTTCCTGTTTTTGTAATTATGTATGAATGTCCTAGAACTCTACTTCTAATTATGATTTTTTTTATTGCAATTAGAAGTTGTCACTTGGGACAAACTCACACTGTTGGAATTTAATAACAATTATATTACTTTCAGGCAATAGTGGAAAATAATTTGATAAATATCTTTGGAAATGAGCATTAATCTATTTACTTTTAACAAAGCATAAGGCAGGGAAGGAAAAGTATATCCTGGGAAATATATTTGTATAATGTGTCTGTGATCTTTGCAGGGGTTTTGTCTGTAATACGTATTTCTAGTATCTTTCTCTGCTCTAGGTTATGGTGAAAAAACCCCTTCATTGAAAAGATTGAAACACTGTTTTTCTGTATTTTCAAGGGACAGGAGAGTCTGTGAACCAGAAGGCATCTCTTAATGTTCCATCTTTGCATTTTTAGGCTAGTTCTGCTGTTTGCTATAGTAATATTTGTTTTATCATTTCTATCACTCCAGTATGTATACTTGCCTTTCAAAATCTGTGAAAAGTATTTAAAAAGAAAAGAGAAAATGCTAGTATTTCAAAACCCTATTATAATGCATTTTCAAATATGTCAGACACATCTTTGTTAAAATTAAACCAAGGATTGGTTTTGAGCGAATAGCCCTATATCCTTACAGATGCTGTGGATGGATGCATCTAAGCTGCTTATTATATTGATGGGTTTTGCTGCTCTGCAGCAAATGAAAACAGGCAGCTGCTTCCTCCATCAAAGCAAAAAGCAGCCTGAGTTTTTATTAAACGAGTGTTCATTTCTTCTATTGCCAAAATTCTTACACAAAACAAAAGAGCAGTTTTAGCACATTATTGCTTAACTAGACATGAACAACTGACAGCAAGTGATAAGCCTGTCTGCTTTTCACAACTGGTAATCATTTTTGGAATAGATGTTTTAATATAGTTGAATATAAAATTTTGTAATTTACATCTACAATGGTACATAAATTTATAGATCCAGTTTTTTGCAGGAGAATGAAGGCTATAATCACAAAAGGTTTGTTCCAGTGTTGTTTAATTTTTAATAACTATTTGAAAACTAGGTAAAAACACACACACACACCCACCCCCAAAAATTCATTCATTTGAAAAAGATGTTAAAGACAATCATACCAGTAGATTTGTACAGTTGGCCAGTTTTTCTTGTGGAAGGGATATGCGTACATTTACAGCTTTGACTTGTTACTGTATTTCCACATCAGTTCCACCGAGCTTCTTAAGTTTGTGCTCTAAAAGAAATTTGCAGATTGCAGACCATCATGTTTCCCTCCTAGTCATGAATAATAATGAGAATGAAAGTGAGAGATACAGTGCTGAGGCCATTTTGCCTAGGCTGAAGATCTCAGCCGGTGCTTATACATATTTTTCAATGATCTGAATATCATGAATTCTGCTTTAGATTGGAAGAGAGACAAGAGCTTCTACAAAATGTATGTGCATAGGGAAAAAATGTTTCTCTTTATATTCTCTTCTATTTTTTTCCGGTGTTCTTGTACCTTTTCAAACTCACTTATAGCATTCCTGCTGTGGAAAAGTAAGCTAGCCATTCTCCCTGCCTCAAATTACTCCTCTTCACTGGACTTAAAAGGTGGTTTGCCATCTGCAAAAGCCAGGTGCAGTAAGGCAGAGATATAAGGTGCTACTGTAAAGGCTATTAAATAATTTTCTTTTTTCATACTGTGTGCATTTATTGCTGAAGTTACTCACTTGTAAATATTCTTGGGGTAAATTTCAGAATGGAAAGCCTCAGATTAGGCAACTGGACTTTCAAAATATGTTAGCTCTTAAAGATGCTGCCATTTGAGGTGGTCAAATGTCCGGAGGGGCACGGTACTTGGTAGCTGTTCTCCTTTTGAAAATCTGCTCTCAAATTCAGTTTTGTAGTAAATAATTTTACAGTTCCAGGCACACCATCTGCAACTAACTTGGCAATGATGACCCTTCTTTTATCTGCTTCTGCTGTAGATGGGTGTAAACTTAACATTTTGTGTACTGAAAACAGAGTGAAACAACATGAGGTTTTGTCAGTGGGTTTTTTTCCTTGCTTACCAATTCCCTCCATTTCTTCATTTTACTAAAGTGACCAGGTTTGTCTCTGGGTTATCGTGGAAGTTATTTTCTATTAAATTTTTCCACTTCTTTTTACATGCATTTTATGGTATCTAAAAAATGAATATTTGTAGTATGAGTGCCTTGTTGTGTGTGTTTATGTTTTTTGATTCAATACACTTTAGGTAGGATCTTAGGTAGCAGGGATTACTGATTATCCTTTCATCTGTGTCACATTTTGCATGCTGTGTGAACAAGTGAATGAAAATAAAATCTTTACTTCCTGACTAAACTGAACAACATTTTTTATGGTAAAATTATGTTGAAAAGGGGGTTGAGGAATGGAATTTGAAGAAAGTTTAGAGCTAGAAATGTTTTTGAGAGCTATGCCAACTAACTACAGCAGTGAAATTATTTGCAAGTAGTCTTTACTCAAGCAATTACTCAAATTAGAACACCTATGTTATATGTTACTACCAAGATGTATTTGGCAGACATGCACTGTGCATCCACTTGGTATCTAGTCTTAATTGTGTTAGTCATAATTTCATGTTTTAACTTCGACTTGGATGTGAAGTTTAGTGCTCCACTGACAGAAGGGCTCATGATATTGGTTAGAGCTGACTTTTGAAATTTGCTCCTAAGTGCTGTGCTGTTGAACGTTGCTGTTGGTCTGCTCTCTTACTTCTCCAGGACCCTCAGCAGATGTGCCATGCTTCTTGCTGTGCGTGGTGGTGATCCACAGAAAAACTAACCAGGATAAAATGATCAAACTTACCTTCTAATGTGACTTGAATACAGTCACATAGTCAATAGAAAATAAGGTTTGATACTGTAAAATTCTACAATTCTACAATGCTCTAAGAATGGAAAAAACTTGTTTTAAATTCTGAGAATTACTTATGTTATATTTCTAGAATAGCCTTTTCCAGTAAATACCTTAGTTTTGGGGATTTTCCATCTGCTCTAGAGTCTTTTAGCAGAGGTGATGGGGAATAATTGCCTGTCCGGACAGGCCATTAATTTAACACCTCTGCACAGTCTATTGTAGTGCTAAAGATTTTTCTGCTCTCCACTAACCATGTGTCTCAGTGTGGAGGGATAAAAAATGCCTTACTTAAGGTCAGAAAACAGTTCATCCTTGCTCAGTGCAGTTGTTGGTACGACCTTTGAGACATTTTTCATCACTTTACCCAAAAATGCTTTTTTTCCCCTCTCACTTTGATGACTATTAAAGCAAATAAGGTGATTTCATGTAGTCAAGAATCATGACATACTAGAAAAAAGATCTTTTTGAGTGTATTCATATGGGGAAAATGACTGACTTTTCAAATTTAAATTGTCTTTGCTTTTGAGGGTTAAGATAGGATTTGTACAAAATTTACTTGAGACTTCAAATGCATAGGAAGACATCTCATAGTTTAATAGTGCAAATAAAAGACAAAATTTGAGTGTTGAGATCAGACGTCTGTACATGTGGCTGTGTGATGTGCTAGGGAAATGTGAAAATACTTTCAATTTGGTTTAGCTTCAAAAGTAACTTCTTAATCTCCTAGCATGAGTTAAGCAGTTGTAGGACAGCTTTATACCTCCTACTCAGAGCTTCCAGGGACAGCTCACCTGTCACCTCCAGTTGCCCCTGTGTTTCCTGTGTGCGGTGCTGGCAGACAGTAGAGCAGAGTTCCACTAATCTCACAGTATCCCAGTTAAAGTAATCAGTAGCTACTGAGAGTTCTTTGTACCTGTGGAGCACTGCTGAGACATAATAACTCCAATAGTCAGATGTCTTTCTTAAAAATACACGTCTCAAAATTCTTTTCTAGTGACATGATGTTCTTTAAGAACTTCACATCAGATCTCAATATTTGTTATCCAGAGGTTGACAGCATTCTTTAAAATATGTGGTAAAAAGCAACAGGAGGAGAAACAATTTTATTTTTTTTTAAATACTGGATAATTTATTTCTGGTAGACAATTTTCTGTACTATCATAGAGTATTCAGCAGTTTTAGATTTGTCGCAGAAGAAGCACAGGCTTTGTGTAGCTTTGGACTAGTGGCGCTCCAGCTGATGGTTAAAACACAACATCCCCGGAAGGCTGTCTACACGTGGCTTAGTCCACGTGGCTTGAAGGTTGCTTTAAGAAACTGTTGTGCCATGACTAGTGCAGAAAGACCTGACACTTTCCAATAGCAAGCACTATGAAAGTGATAAAACCAGCTTAAGTTATGTTTCTTTCCATTATTATGATTTTTTTTAGTGTTGTTCCTCTGTGGGAAGTGTTTAGGTGTCTTTTTTTGGTTACATCATACCTCATGGTGTAAGGATGACTTGGGTTATTTTTCTTGGCCTTCCTATAATTTCATTCTGTGTGTCCAAGTAACTTAACCTGTCTCTGTCTCTTACTTTGGTTCCCTATATGCAAGCTTGGGACAGTAGACATTAATGATATCATCAAGTTCTTGTGAGGTAGACTCCATTACAGTGGGGACATTTTATGATATGGTGATAAGTGCTGTAGAAATGCCTGCATTTTGTATGGCTCTGATGCATTTGTAGCATTTCTCTATCCACAGTCGTACGATTCAGTGATAATGTTTTTCTACTCCTTCTACTGTAATAAGTATCATAAATCTGTCTGGAAGTAGATATCATCTTTCTTATGGCCTTTGTAGTGAAAATCCTGCTCCATCCCAGTGGTGAAAGGATACTTGTCAAGAGTTGGAGTGTGGGCAGACATGAGCTCTGTCTCTGTCCCGTGTCTTCAGACATGCCCATTCTTGAGGGTCTCCTTTGAACACTAATGCAACTTAATTTTTTCATATGTTTCAATGGAGATTCCAATGCTTTCTGGCAATTATTCTCTGTTTTCAGGTTGTACTTACCAAGGTGATAAAGAGTTTTAAAACCTCCAGTAAATTTCACAAAATATTTATTTTTGCAAAAAGAAACTCTTGTTTCTCTCTGTTTCATCATTCAGTGAAATTTTTTAGCCCCTCTGCCTAGGACTTGTAGAATATTTCTAGCCTTGAAAATAAAAGCACCATTTGGAGGTCTTTTGATATTCTTTTGCCTATCCATCTGTAAATAGTTTACTATCGTGTAAGTGATTGTACATGCAAATAGGTAGCATCCAATGTTGTGTATTTATAATCAAATTCAGAAATCAAAATGAGAATGATTTTATTTTAAATATGAAAGAATTATTTTAAGTGTGTTCATAGGAAACTTAATCCATATCCATATGTATGTGTTTGCAGGAAATAAATGATGCTTTTCACAACATAGTGGTAGTTGTTAATTCATAGGAATTCTGCATTTCTGCATTACAGCTGTATGTTTTCTAACAGAAGCAGAACTATCTTTCTCATACTTGCAACTTCAAAATGTAGGTCATTGTGTTGGCGAATGTAGGTCAGAGTGAGGAGGAAGAAGACAGAATGCAAACTCCTCCACATGGATCTTTAAGCTTATCCCTGTTTTGAAGGTAAAGAGGCTTACCTACCTGTTCAAGCACGAGAAGCTTTTCCTTTTACTAAAATTAACGCAGGTATTCTGGCTTCTGGCTTCTTGGCTTAGCTGGGAGCACTGTGTGCTTCCACGCTTGAGACTTGTTTATGAAAGACCTCCTGACTCCTGCTTCTTTAGCTTCTAGATGCTTATACCATTGCTGAGGTGATCCTTCCTTCCCTGTGGGGGAAGGCAGCGGGAAGGAGAGCTGTGCGTGTTGCTGGCATCTGCCTAAAGAAGAGCATTGTCTTTGCAAAGGTGCTTTACCCTTCTCTCAGCACAGAGCTATCTGATACACCTGCAGTTCCAGCCGGTATCAACATCGTAATGGTAGCAGGGGAAGGAATGGTGACCCCTCAGAAGAGATTCAGTGACACCATTCAAAGTGCCCTCTCAATAATAACTGCAGAAAAGTGAGAGACATTTGACTGAGGGTGCTGAGAAGTCAGATGTTGAAGGATGTTTGCTACAATTGACAAGTATTTTTAAAATTCGCTCAGGCTAGAAGTTTGCTATAAAAGGGTTTCAGTTTTTTGTGTTTGTGGGTGTGAGAGTTTTTGTAATGTGAGATGTAAGTATTATAAATGGTATTAAATTAGCCGTGTCTTCACCAAATATTAAAAAAACACTTTTATTGCTTGAGTATACACCAGTCACTGCAAACTGAAACATTCTTTATGTTATACACTAAAATATTTAAACAGTTATTATATTTATTGCAAAATCTGTCATTTTAGCATATTTCAATGCTCAAAAGCATTGTAATGCTCAAAGGGAGATGAAAAACCCTGTACAATTCTTAGTGTATGTTTCACTAAAGAATGGGTAGTCTTGTGTGAATATTTTATTTTAACCCTTAGCAAGTCTAAGCAAAATAGCACATTCAAAAACACCTGATCAGACTGAACTGCCATGAACAGGACAAATACAAGTATTGCATTAGTGGTTTTGTCATACATATGTATCATCAGTCTACTTTTTTTACCCTTAAATATCTTTGTAATACAAAAGTTATATGCAGAGTTTTGGACAAATCCTGTCTTGGCTTGTGCTTGATCTGCACGCAGTCAAGACATCTTTAAATTTTCATTATTTCTCACTATGAGTAAGGGTAGTTCAGAATACTTGCTGGATGGAAAGGAAGAATTATGTTGATGATGTTTTTAATCAGGCTTTAAGTGATTTAAAGGATGACAGTTTTTCTCCCAAACTTCTGGTTCTGTTAAAAATGTAGTGATGTTTTTAGCCTTGATAACAAAAAAACTGGTAAAAATGGTCTAAGGGATACGCATACATAGTAAACTGCATGGAATTCAACTTACTTGTCTAGAAATATCTAAAA
Organism: Mohoua ochrocephala; assembly: GCA_013398855.1. Lineage (NCBI taxonomy): Eukaryota > Metazoa > Chordata > Aves > Passeriformes > Acanthizidae > Mohoua > Mohoua ochrocephala. Next base: position 15,195 of record VZTA01028064.1, on the reverse strand, counting down.
GATGCTCTACATGTCAAATAAGCTGGAACTGTCTGTAGTTCATAATATGAAGTTTGTGTCTCAGTTCTTGATGTCGTGTGTTGGTGGAGGGGGGGAGGCTGACTCGGGATTTTACCTGTGGACAGACATGTAAACGTGGTTTTTCATTGCTAAGCAACCACAGATGAAAAACACATGCAACAATAATTTGGCTGCATATGCCTTTGATGCTTCCTTCTTTAACTTTGGGAACCTTTGCAGGCATAACTCAAGTTCCTGAGTATGAGTCTGTTTTCCTCATGCTCCCTCCAGCAATGAAGTCTGGTGCCTGCAGGAGAAGCATGCAAGGCACACAGGATCTGTGCTGCCCTCTCTGTGGTCCACAGCACTTCAGTTGGACATTCCAGGCAGGTGAGAAACTGGTCTGGCAGAACAGCCGGTTTCATGAGAGACTGGTTTTGAAGGAATAAATCTACATGGAAGCCTCCAAGTAGTTGTCAATGTTGATGGTGACCAGTGTAAGTTTTATGATGGAAGCTAATAAATTAATGAATAACACAGATTAGGTGAAGAAAGTGTGATTGCTCCTGGCTATTTCTCTACGAGAACTAGGGGAATTCAAATGAAAATGGCAGGAAGGCAAGTATAAAATGAGAGAGGAGGGGTTGCTTTACACAGCAGGGTGAAACTGTGGCACTTCCTGGTGCAGCTGTGGAAAGTTTACCACAGAACTGTTACCAGCAGAACAACCAGAAAAATCCTTCAGTGCCTGTTAAGCAGAATTTAATACTTGTATTTCCTCTTCTCCTTCTTCTGAACTTCTTAAGCCACAGCTAGGTCTCGCACTTTTATTGCCCCAGTCCTGGATTTGCCCTTAGCATGTGCTGCTGGTCAGTCTCCCTTACAGTCAGACTGATGCCTGACCTAACAAAAAGTAAGAGAAAAGGAGCTAAATAAGAAGAAACTGGAAAGAAATGGAGTGACTGTAGGATGATGATGATGATGATGATGTAGCCAATGAAAAATGAGAGGGCTCCTGTCCCCTGTTGGAAACAGGCTACAAGGCAAATTTGGCCTTGCATCTGGCCTGGTACAAACAGGTTGATGTTCATATGAATGCCCAAGTGAATTCAATTTTATATGACTTTAAAAGTCTTGATTATTGCATGTATATGTGTAGATATATTTGTATGTTTATGTGTGTGTGCGTGTATCTATAAATTTCTGATCATTAGTTGTGATGAAATCTATGAAATATTCAATTCCAATGCTTAAATCACAGGTCTTCTTTTTATTTTTCTTTATTCCATGGTACTATGGCAAACATAGAAAATAAAACAGTGAATAGAGGTCTGTAAATGGTAATATGCATTCAAATATTATTTTAGACCAGAAAAAATATGTTCTAAGAAGGCAAATATCTTTGTTTTATAGGTCTCTGGCCCTCTGAAGAAGTGCTGGCTTACTACTGCCTAAAGCATAATGAAATATTCAGGTACAGAGTTAAACATAAAAAGATATTTTCCAATCTCTAAGTTTTATTGTATCTGCATGGTAAAGATTGCTATGATTTAAGTCTTCAGATTAAATTTAAAATGTTCAAGGTGAAAGCATGTTGCTCTTAACAAAGAATTCTGAGCTGCCTTTGGGTACTAATATTGCACAGCAAGCTTTCTGCTATATGTCAAAGACTTTTGATTTCCACTCAAGGCGTTTTATTTCACTTTGATTTTTGGGAAACAAAAGTGAAGCTCCAATCGATCAGTGCTGATTGTGAAGGTCAGGAAAAATAAGATATTCTTTAAACTGACATCTGTTGCAAAAGCAAGCAAAATACTATCTGATAAAATACATAAAAATCACTGCATATAGTAAGGGGAATTTGCACCTGTATTTAAGTGTTGTGAAACAGTTTTGAAACATCCTTCACTTCTATTCTGTTTTGGGTTTTTTCACATTTTCTAAACTTATAGAAGACAGTTATCAAGGCTCCAGTAGGAACATCTAAATATAAAATCCATCCTGCATCCACTTTCTTTCCCCCTGAGTACACTGAGATTTGCACTTGGAAACCCTTGAAGTTTCATTGTCTGGAGGATGAATAGGGTGCAAGAAAAGCCAAAGCAATGCATTTGGAGGCACAAATTGTGTTCTCTGCGAGGGTCTAAGGCTAATACCAAGTAAACCAGCTTGGGATATACAAAATCCCAGTTTGTGTAAATATGGTGTCGGTAAAATCAGAAAGACCAAACTGTAAGTCCCTGCCCCTGGTACCAAATGAGCAACTTGCTTAGGCTCCTGTCTGTAATCAAAGACCTGGTACCAAAGGGTGCCCTGGTCCATAAAGCCTCATTCCTACTCCATCCACTACCTGAATAAAGCCCGGCCCATTAGGGGAGGCAACTCATACCCCTTTCTGGCTGCTCCTTCCTCCCAGAACCTTCTGCTGCTGTAGTGATGTCCCTGTAGCACTTTGCTGTCCGGCCCCGTGCTCATGGGCTCTGCTTGTTCTCCAGAGCTCCTCACAGCAAACCTCCCTGTGCTGCTCACTCAAAAGGTGTTTTCCTAGTTTGGGTACGCAAGCCACGATAGTCAGAGACAACCATCAGTCCAACTTCCATGGAGTAAATGGGCAGTTTCACATCCTCACTTCTCAGGATTATGCCCTTCTGCCAGTACTCTGAGAGTAGAGTTGGTTATTTTAATTCTCATTTATAAATGTCACTAAATATTGCTTGAGGGACAGATACAACTTTTAAAATTTGCCAGTAAGGGAACTTTGCACTGAAATAAATTTTGTATGCAGAAATATTTTTGTGTATATGTGTGTATGTGTGTGCTCATATGCTATGTACATAGAAATTTGGTTCGAAATGCACCAGAAGCCTCACACTGGATACTTTTTGTGTTTATTTCAGTAAGTATGATTCTTATAAAGGAGTAAGTGCCTTGTAAATCTTACATATACCTATATGTATATATTTTTAATATATATAATACACTTGGTTTAGAAAAACTAAAACTTATTTGAGGAAAAACCTGTAATCATTCTGTCTAAAAATCCAAATTGCAAATTTCCCGTATTTGTTTTATAGTCTCATTGGGTTTACGTACAGCTTGTTCCTCCAAACTATGTCTTTCTTTTGTCTCATTTTGATTAAACAGGACAACTAGACTTTTTTCAAATAAAATTTGTGGTGTCTAAGAAAAATAAGTCTAACCCGTCCAGACAGCGAGCATTATTATACAGTCATACAGCCTCGTCCGCTCGCCTCAGTGAACAAAATATCCGCATCTGTACACTGATACTGATATGGCATCCTAGATGCTCTTCTTAAATATCAGTGCTGAGTGAGTAGGGAGGTGGCCCTTTCAGATAAAAAACAGACTTTCAGATGTCGATGTTTTAGGGGAGAAGAAAAGGTGCACCAAAACAAAAGCAACCAAAAAAAAACAACCCCAAAACCAAACCCAACCAACCAGTTTAGCTAAAATTCCATTTCCTGCCTGTCAGAAGTGTCTCAACGGGAACGCTCCTGCCAGCGGTAACAGTTGCCGCAGATTTTGCTGTAAAAGCAGCGTGTCCCTAAACTGAGGCTCTGCCTTGCCCCAGACGCTGCTTCACACAGTTTCGGTGCGGGGTCAGCATCCCTCCCTCCTCCCCTCCTGGGGCAGGCCATGGCTCTGGAGGACATTCTTTATGGCTCCCCCTGCAAGCTCCCATCCGGCACGCTCTCTGCGCCAAATTATATTTCACATGCACGTCTTAATAACAGCACAGTATGGTCTAAGTTAAAAGCAGCCTTTTAGACCATGTATTCAGCCCTTTGATCGGGCTCAGTTTAGGCTCTTGACACTAACTTCGTTTAGTTTTCTGAGGCTTAACCGTTTGCTGTTCCCATCGTTGTTCATAACAGCATTGTTTGTAGGTCACTTGCAGTTTTAAGTGCTAATTGAAGGATCGGATTTCTTCGTGTGTAATTATTTTGTGGTATAAGGCTTGCTTTAAAACTTCTCTCTTTTTAATATAAAAAGGCTTTTAGGCATAACTATATGGAGAGATATATAAATAATATTAATTTCCCCATTTACTTCTCTAGCTGTTTTTGCAAGAATGAATGTGGATTAACATTGTTATCCTTTCCTAACAATTATCTTTCGCTACTCTAGCTAGTTTAGTTCTAAAAGACAGAGCCATTGACAAGGGAAAAAAGGGAACCTTCTCAGATTTTTCAGCTCAGCGGTGGTAATGTTGCACTGAACACTAATGAGGGAACCCCCACTGGTTTGCCTGCTTTGTGACTTTTCTATTTCATAATTATTTTTAAAACGCAAAACGACATGAGGTAGCCTAGTCATGTCTCTACAACTTCCTGGTAGCTCAGTTCTTACTGCAGATGGCAATTTGTTCTTGTAACATATATGTCTCTCTGACCATTTTCATCTAATTTGTATGGGTTCTACCATTTCCTTTCTCTCTTTCAGGGACCTTGCTGTGTGTGAGCTAGGGGGTGGCATGACATGCTTGGCTGGGCTCATGGTAGGTCTTTTCTCAATTCCAATCCCATTCAGAGGAAGAAACAAAAGGAAAAATGTTCCAGTGCCTCCAACTGCTGGGTCAGAGAACTGTCAACAGCCTCAGCTGCGGTCAAGCTGCAGAGTCTTGAGAGACCTTCTAGATTGACTTGCTTTCGTATCATATTGATTTTATGGTTGCCTCGATGAGCAGAAACATTTTACCTCGGTGTAGTCAATATCTTTTGTTGTGACATTCCAGGCCACGTACGGTCTGTCTTTCATTGCCATAGCCGAAGCTTTTTTTTTTTTCAGATTATAGTCCCATTTGCTAAGATACAGGAATAGCCTGGCGAATCACAGTTGGAGCACCATGATATAGCTGCTAATGTTTTGCCTGCATTATTACACCAACAAACATGATCCAGAGCTCTCGGTAATTAGATTCTTTTGAATTAGATTGGCCATTCAGGAGAGTCGTTCACCATTCTCTGGGTTCTGAGTCATGTATTCAGGAGATATTATGTAGCAGTGCAGTGCATTAGACAAGTTTTTATGTCTCTACAAATAAAAGCATATTGTTACACTGATTGGCATTTGACAAACCTGTCGCTCTTATACAATGTGTCGAGGTTACAGCCCAATGTGCGAGCATGTCAAAGCTCACAAAAAAATTACCCTTACAAAGCCATCTGCCTGCAATGCAAAGTTATATGAAGGGCATCAGGCAGTCAGACAGAAGCAAGCTGAAAGGCAGAGTGACAGCCTTGTATGATGGCTCTACTAGATAAACAGAAGCCCGCAAATGAAAGCCTCTCAGAATACCATCATCGGCTGTCACAATGCAATTACGGAACAGAATGATAGCAAGATAGAGGCTCCCGCAAATGGAATGATAAAAGTATTGACTGATTTGATTGAATGATTAAAATAATGCAGACATAAAATGAAAAAAGATTGAAGATTGTTACAGAGAAATAGGTGAGGAAGCATGATACTGAAGGCTTGTCACTCCTGTCTTCACTTCCACACAGACAAGCATATTTGCTCATTGTTTGCTGTGCTCTTTTTTTCAGGTTGCTATTTCTGCAGATGTCAAAGAAGTTCTGTTAACTGATGGAAATGAAAAGGCCATCAAAAGTATCCTTATTCAGATAGAAAACTGGTTTGTTGTGCTCGTTCCTTTTTACTGGCTGAGTAACAATCGATATAAAGACAGACAGCATGGGGCATATTAAGAAAAAGTCGCCACATAAGTAATTAAAAAACAGATGTGGAATATCTCGAACAGAGCAGCAGCTTCCCCCATAATAAATGCCACATTTTCTCCGTTAATTAAAAATGCACGTGTTGGTATAGAGCATGTACAGTAGTAAATATTTGTCTTGTGGTTGAGCGCTGGAAGATTCGTGTGTGTGTGCTGCACGTTACAGGAGGTGTAGCAGGGAATCGAATCATTAGCCCCCCTTCATGTATCTGTTTTGCATAAGAGCTAGGGGGTTTTTTTTCCTACTTTCTGATACTAGCCCCTTAAAACATACCCAGCATTCGTATATTGTCAGAGCTTTTCCAGTTTCATTGTTGCTGCTAAGTTATAACTGCCTACAAATTACCCATTTAGTCTGCTTAATCAATTACCAATTTATCATTATTTCTCTTGATGTGAGATTGCAAAACTCCTCTGTCCCTTGTAGAAAGTATTTCATTGTATTTCTTATATTAGAATAAATTGCTATTATGCCCTTCTAATATGAACATATAGTTCAGAAAATTGAACTGGACTTGGGCTAAGCAAGAGAATGAGTGAGCATAATTTGTGGCCACATTAAATATCAGCACAGAACAAGAACAGATATATACAGTGAATACTAATAGCCCTTAGAAATTGAGAAGAAAAAAAGGGAAGATATCTATTTGCTTTTGTTCCTTGATAATCTTTCCATTTACATTTTAAGGCAGGCTAATTTTTCAGGTTTTGCCCACTGCAGCATCAGAATTATTTCTATTTGAATTTTGTATGTATTTGAGAGCTAACATATCGAGTACTTAGTAAAAAAAAATAAGTTAAACTAATCTGTGGCTTAAATAAATTGCAGTTGCTGATGCCTGTTAAAACAGGAGACATTTCAGTGCAATAATATTAGCTACTACCTTTAAAAAAAGACTTTCTCTGAGGTAACTGAGGTAACTATAACTGCTGACAACACTTGAACAATTTCATGTTAAAAACAGTCAATCCTAGATCATATCTGTTAAAACTTGAACTAAGCCTGCTAAAAGTCTCTTTTTTCTTGAAAAGGCAAGTTCTCACCTGTGTTCCAGGGATTCTTATTTTGTTAAATTCTAGCATGTTAGACTCGTGTCTTGAGGAGGAAGTATTCATTATTCTGTGTATTTTAATCAGCACCACCCCTTCCAATCCTTCTTCCATGTAATTATGAAGATAAAAAATGTGGGAGAAAAGAAGTGTTTCGAAACTAGCCTAACAAAACAAACTCATGTTGTTTTGAGGCATAGGTATTTAACAAAAGGTCATTTTACCCACAAAAAGCTTCAGGTGGGCTCAGTAATCATCAAGTCAGCAAATGTCTTGCATAGCAGATTCCATAAACATACCTGAACTTTTTTGAAATGTAGAAGACTTTTATAACAAGGGAAATTGGCGAGTGCTAAAATATTCACTCAGTCTTTGGAATTAAACAAATAAAAGTACTTTTATTCCTCCAAAAGCTACTGTTAATGTTATCTAATTATCACACCTTAGTTTTTCACAATATGTTTTAAAAATGTCTTCTGTTCCCAAAAGTCTTACAAGAGGTCTTCATCTGTATTCACTCAGTGAATCCCTTTCAGGGAAGCGATTGGTGGAGGGCTCTAACAGGAATTTATTTTTCTTTTTTAACATTTGGTGCTCAGAAGGCTCAGCATTCAAAGTGCTTTTATTGTGTTGGATTTTACAATGGGCTTAATATTAGCAGGGTGCCAAAGTGCAGCAGGCTAAGAACTTTACCATGTAGGTGAAATGTATTCTTCAAAGTGCACATAATAAAATTTATGTTGCATTTTATATGGTTTATGGACTTCAGTAGTAATTTTTATGATCTGTCTTACGGTAATTTTCTTTTGCACTCTTTTCTATAGTGACTGGCTATAATAGAAGTTCAGGCTAAATTTAGATCTGTTTCAGCCACACCAGACTCACTGAAATCAGTATAGAATTTTAGGTGTAACTGGAAATAGCATTCACCCCAAGTGCCACTGACTACAAATGATGTATTTTTGCTAGTATTTATTATTGCTGATGGTATTTTTTAATTGTTTAGCATACCAAATTAAGGTAATGTGGGATAAAATACTGTTTTCTTTTCTAGATTCTGCTCTTCAGGAATAGTTAATGCCTAGTATTATGTTTTTTATGTAGGTATTATAGATTAAAATAATCTTGTTTTAAAATTACTGTTTACATCTTCCCTTTAAATTTCTTAGGAAGCTTAAATTACATGCCAGTCATACTATAATATCCAAAAATTACTTTCCAAAAAGTAAAAGTGGTTGTCAACAAAAAGAAAAAAAAATCCCTGTCAGAAGCCAGGAAATCACCAAGCAAGCCTGCTAATTATTCTTAATGGGCAAGATGAGCACATTAAGAAACAAATGAATACATCAGTGAAATGTAATTGAAAATCGACCTGGCAATAGTGCATTGCATCTGAGAATCTGCCTTTGTATTATCAACATCATCATAATTATTGTTGTTTTTGTTGTTGCTATCACCATTCAGTGAGCATAACTAACAGCTTTGCTTTGTGAAATCTCAAGCTTTTGAGGATTTGATTTTTCTTTTAATTTTTGACATGCTTCCTATTAGTCTCCGTTTCATACTGCCACGTGAAGTATTCACTCTGTATGTTTTCAGTATCTGTATTAGGATACGTTATTGAAATGTTAGAAGTTTAAAAAAATTTACAAATTAGTCAGTTTCAAATAACTGTTGTCATTCTAACCCTCTCACTGTGAAATATATTGCTATATTTTATATTAATCAATGATCTTATGTATGATGTTTATGGAGGTTTTTAAAAGGACATTCTGATTTGAGTTTCTAGACCATTTAAAACACTTCACTCTAACCCCTTTTGCTTATCATGAGCAGGTTTTAATTGATTAAATAGATCATTTATATTGCAAAATCAATAAAAAAAAGACAGATGTTACTCCTTTTGCCACCTTGTTCAGAACTTTATTGTTGATTTAGTGTGTTTTATCTAAGTTCTTTCAGTATCATTTAAATAAGGAAAGTATTAGGATTAAAAATATAGACCTTTCAAGTGAATAATAAAGATATACATGGGCAAAGTTATCAGGTTCATCCCCCATTGTAATTTCGGGTGCTATGCATTCAGATACAAATTTTCCAACTTAGCTAATATCTGTGACGTAAGTCAGTCATGAACATCAAATTGTATTTCCTCAGAACACTGGAAGCATCTTTACTCACTTTGACATGTCCAAATCCGAGGATGAGGTTCATTTTTGTAAAAATTGTCTCCTGTTTCAGAGAGGCTGTGTACTTTCTGCCTTAGCTCTGTTTCACACCATGCACTGGTGACTTGAACTACTGTCTGAAAGCATCGATAATACAAAACATTGTTGCAGTGCACTATAATGGCCATTAAAATACAGTGTATGGATCTTTCAACAGTCCTGGGAAATTTAGGTTAGAAGGGTCATGTTTAGCCTGAATGCCCGAAGACATGGGCTCATAAATTATTTAAAAAAGCTAGTGTTAACATGTTTATAACCATTATTAATAGTTTTGCTCAGTTATATAATTTAAGTGCAGTGTAGCTGATTTATCAACAAGGCTATTTCTGCCCCTACTGAAAAGTAGCATGCTTTGCTCACGGAGTTATTTATGCCTTCCTTTTGCTGCACAGGTATAGACCATTCATTTGCTACTCGTCATATCGTGAAAAAGATTTAAAAGGCACGTCCAAACTACAGAGATTTGTTTAAACCAGTTTTCTGTCGTTCCATTTCTAGTTGTTGACTTCACAGAATACCAGTTGTCTTTTCCAGTGTTTGGAGAGAGGCTTTCTTGAAATAACTTTTCTTTAAAAACCAACTCTGTTAGGAAGGCCAATTATGTGATTTCAGCAAAGCAAAGAAAAAGATCTATCAAAGCGGAGAAAAAGATATATCAGTGATATTTCAAATTAGCCTGACTCTCATATTCAGTTTTCTTATAAGAGCACTTTTGAAAGCTCTGACATATTTTGCGAACCTAGAAACATCCTCCTAATTAGCGTCAGATTTCCCATGCCTTAAATAAAAAACAGAGATCTTTTACATCTTTACCAAAAATGTCTGTTTAAGGTAATTATTTACTTTTGAAAGTGAACCATTCAGATATGTATGGATTCACACTGAGTAACAATTGATATTCTCATAGTTTTCGCTTACTTGCTCCACCTTTTCCTTCCAGTGGCTTCTCACTAACCACAAATGATTGATTATGAAGGTTATCTTTCTAGCCATAGATGACTGGGCTCAGCTGCCCCAGAAACTTTTCCTTGATAGCCCTGGCTTTAACCTGCCTGAATGGCAACTCAAATTTGTGACTTGAACTTCCAAACTACAAGAAGCTGAGACACAAGGCTGAGGTACTGCTGTGGTATCTAAGGGGAAGAAAAGGCTTTTAGTGCTTTGTACTCTTTTAAGGTGGTTCCAAACCATTCTCAAGAAAGCAAATGGACTGGAAACTCCTTTGCCTATGGGTTAAGGTGCTCCTGTTGTGTGTTGGATTCACCCAGACAGAGCCAGGAACATTGGTGTGTGTCTTGCGGGTAGGTTCTCAAAATACAAAAGCCTTCAAAATCTCAGCGTTGGGTATAGTGATAACAGTGAAAAGTGAAAAGCAGCACAAACTAAACTGGACACTAGTGGTTGTGTGAAAAAATTTCAGTTCTCCGTGGTTGTAATTCTTATGTTTGTAAATAGTTGCCTTTAAATATATCTGAGGTATGGGACATCTTTTTTCACTTCCCTCTATAGCTACAGGGCTAGAAATTCCTTAAATGAAAGAGTAAATAGAGGTAGGAGACCAGAGCAAATTGCTATTTAGATATATGGCTGATGTGCTGGAGTAGCAATATAAAATGTATGCTTCTGAAAAAAGATTGACTATTAGCACAGATTAAAGAAGAACAAACAGATAAGAACATTATGAAGGCATTAGAAATGGAAAAGAGTTGGGTTTATTATTTTTATTATTGCTCTGGTTTTGTAGATAATTCTTAACAATTATACTACAGATGTAAATGAGATCATCACAAGAAACCAAAATGCTGGCGTATTTAAGGCTCAGAAAGTGTCAAGCCGGTAAGATTCTGCTAAACTTTTTTACTGATTCTTGCATGTACTTCTCTATTAATGTAGATGTGAAATGTATGCGAAAGTGTGACCTGTGTTACTGATGCTGACACAGGTGTATGTATAATATAAGTAGGTAAGTGATGCAAGACAGAAATTTAGAAGTATTAAAAAAATTTAGCAATACAGTATGATTAACCTTGGTGACATAAGCTCTCCTTTTTATTTTTTTTTAATGTACTCTATGTCTTTTCACTCTGTGATTTACTGCATGGTTGAAATTTGACTGCTTCAGAGTCAATACTACCCATTGTACTGAAAGTGAGATTTGGAATGAATGTATCTAAATCTCTGGCAGATTTCATTTTAAATAGCTCTGAGAATTCAGGGTGGCAACAAATCCCATTTGCCCCTGAGGTAGATGTTGTTGGAGCATCCATGAGAGTTTTTTTGGTCACCCTGTCTGTGTGATCGTTATTGTGTTGTCACTGCGAGGACAGATGGGGAGCATGGGAACCAAGCACAATGTATTCATCTCCTGCAGTACTTTAAAAGTAAATTATAAAGCACTTCATATTCATGGTATAAGGTTAAGAATTAGAAAACGGTTACCCAAGAGCAAATAGTACATTTTCATTTTTGTGTCTACAATATTTTTTTTGATGACTCACATTGCAGAAGGGCACTCAGTCCTTCTAAAACTGACAAAAGTAAAGCTGAAAAAGGGCTGAGAAAGGCAACGTGTTAATGCAGAATAAGCTTACTCACAGAGAGGGTTAAACCCATACAATTTTAATGGCTATCATTCATGTCATTTAACCCTATGCCTATGTAGCCATTCTGTGTAGAGAAGTTCATTTAAGTGAGCACTTAGGGCTAGAAAAATTCTGCCTTCATTAGGGTGTGTGTGCATATAACTTAGAGATACATCTCTGCATCCTAATAAGAGCCTGCCAAGTAGACAAAGGCCATGTGGATCCCAGGAATGGTCTTTCGGGTTCCATGTTCTGAACACCTCTTGGGAGCGGCCTCAGACACTCTGCTGAGGGGAGGCTGTGTGCTCTGTCCATCCAGAAGCTTAGATTTTTTTAGATTTCCAATTGCTCTATACTTTGTGTGAGATTTCAGATTTCATCCCTTGTCAAGACTTCAAACCTGGTCTTTTAGATATCAATCAAAAGCACATTTTCTACCCTGTCCTCATTTACATTTATCTAATGCTTAAGGTCATTTGTGATCATTTGAGTGTATTTCAGCATATGGAATCAGTGAATAATAGATTTCAGCCTCACGCTGTGAAGAAAGATTGTGTTTTTACAAGACATGATGTTGTTTACTGGGTGTTAATAATCACTAATTAATAAACATATCTAGACGTCATAAAATGTTGCATTTTAAGGAGTAAAAATGTCAAGTGTTTAACTTCTTGAGTGCAGTAGCATTTGAGGCCTTATTTGCATAAACAAAATAATTAAATAACAAAATTATGTTAAGTACTATATGAAAACATAAGACACATTAAAATAAACACTTGCTTTTTAACTCTACATTCTTAAGGCTTTTGCAGATTTGTTGTAATGGTATAAAGTTTTATAAAATAAGTATTCAAATGACTCTCTAATGGATTGATCAGTCCTTCAAATTCAGTAATGACATGTGATGCAGTGACAAAGTGATATGATCCCTTCTTAATGCCTTGAAGGAACTAAAAGGCTGATGTAAAGTCTGAAATATTACTGTAACCTTGATTCACTTTTCCTGCTGATGAAAACCTTAGTTACATAATGGTTATGGGGAGAAAAAAAAGGAGGAAAAAAACCCACAGGCAAATGAAGAAAATGTAGTGTTTTGGAGGGAAGAATGCAACACTAGCATGCAAAGTGACATTCAGTGACTTCTTTTATATTGATCAGATCTTGCAGGCAAATGAATATAGTGATGTATGTAAGTGACTTACTGAGCATCAATTTAATCTGGAGAAGGTGTGGTTTTTGCTAAAAAGCGTCATTTAGACAGTGTCCAGTATTGCAACTTCACAGTGGCCAGTGCAAAGTTAAAAGATTCTTTCCATATAAAAGATGATTCAGAATAGACCCTTCTCACAGCACTTTTATCTTATGTCAGGATCTTGCGCTCTTTTCCTTGTACAGGAGCAGAAATTATCAGTATGAGAGTCAGTTTGACTGGTCTGGATATTTAAGTTTACGCTTGGAAAATATTCCAAAACCTGTATGGAACAAAAAGGAACAATCTGGTGTCAGCCAAGAGAAGTTAGATTAGGACAACCTGCCATACATTTATTTATTTAGATTTATACAAAATGCAGTAAGTGAGCACTTATCTAGCCCTCTGCCAACTCTTAATTATTGTTTAAAAATACGGTAATGTAAGCCAAACTGGCAGTTTGTCATATTATGTGTTATAATGTAATAATAGATATTTAGTAAACAGTTTACTTTGCAGTGGATATACAATTCTGTTTTATTTTTATTTTTCATGAATATGCCCAGGATTTCTTGTTTATTAGAAATAGGTACAGCAATACCATCAAGTTACTAGTAAAGTCTTGCCATAGTGAAGGGTATTAATACCATGTATGGGTTTAACAATTTTTTTTTTCACAGTCCAGAAATTATCCATGAATCATTTTGTTTACCCTATAACTTAGCATATGATCTATCCTGATAGCAGTCTTTGTACTATCAGCTGTTATTGGTTTGACATGCATTATATCATTATTTTAACATGTCCACCAATCATTAAATTAGCAATAACAAAGTCAAGGAATCCTTGCTCTTTATCTTCTATTTGTTTTAAAGAAGATTTCCTGAAACAGCTGTTTGGGTAGTAGAAGTTTGAAAAATCGGTGTTATTACAAATGTCATAATGAAAGGACTTTACCGAAGAGGAAGGCTTGCAATATGTCCTGCAGGTTAACAGACTCAGTCTGTCTTACCGACTAGGGAATTTGTTCTTCCTTCAGATTCCTTTGCCTGAGAACATGGAAATCTGTTAAGAGCAAAAGTTGTGTTCTAATTGCTGATATGGGACCTGTGGAGTTTTAGCTGTGGACAAGTCTGTTGTTTTGCTAAGAGTTGCCTCAGAGAGATTACTTTTCACATGAGGATGTAAACAAGGACGTGGAACATCAAGCCAGTAAGAGAAATGCTTGTGGCAGTGCACCCTTTGGTTTGATTGGTAATAGTGTATCATATACTCCTTATTCATTCCACAGTCATGTTTCCAACCCACATCAAGAATGAATGACCATGTAATCAAAAGGGACAATTCCTTCTGCTTAAAGAGTAACAGGTTATAATTTTAGTTGAGATTTTAGTATTCCTTACCAATGTAATGCAATTACAAGCATCCAGAACTAAATCTGTAATGAAAAAAAGTCTTCGAAAATACTAAATGGCATCCAGCATAATAGTGGATGAGGGCTCAGTGATAGAGCACTGAACTATACTGTTCTGATTCTGTTCTTGTATTAGTTGCCGCTTTATAATTGCAAAGGTGAATATTTTACCTTACTGCAATGTTCTTCAAATATGTCAGCTTCATAACCTTGCTGATTTCAAGTGGTCAGCCTGGTAGCAGGTTCCATCAACGTGGAACAGACTTAATAAAGACTCTCTCTCTGTTTTCATTCACCAAAATGACCTGAGTGTTGGTAAATTCAAACTTTTTGAGAAATTTTATTGAATTCGCTGTGTTTGTCACCTTAACAACCCTAAAGGAATCCCTTTCTTCCAACTACCTCTCCAGTCTCCTCAAGTAACACTCTTGCATGACAGCATCTGTTGGTAAGGAGGAAGCTGCCAAAAGGAACATTTCCTGCTCTTTGGTTAGGAAGAAAAGGCTGCTGCTTCCTGCTCACTTAATTTGATCACTTCATGTATGTGTGGGAAGAACAGTTTGTGTGCTCATGTCCATTCTGAAGTTGTAGCTCTTCATCACAGGAAACTCAACTCAGGTGCAAAGCATTCCACACCTCTGATCACGCTTGCCCTGCTCTGTATCTTTTTCAGTTTCAATCTACTTATTTTTAGATGACTGTGATCAGTGCTGCATTCAAAGTGTGCATAAATAGGTATATGTAGTGGAATAATTACACTTTTTGTTCCCTTTCTAAAAATGCCTAACAGTGATTTGCTTTTTTCACTGCAGTTGAGCACAGAGCTAATAGTTTCATGACACTGTCTGTCACAACATCAGGAGCTTTCCAGTGATGGTCAGTTTGGAGACCTTCATTTTCTATATCAAGTGAGAATTATTTTTTCCATTGTGCACTTTGCATTTATCCACACTGAATTTCATCTGTCATTT